>JAQPZY010000575.1:0-244209 GCA_029931535.1 Margaritifera margaritifera | reverse complement strand
TCCTTTTGGACAGAATAGGGAGAAGTGAGAGCAGAACCGGGATAAGTGGCAGCAAAGCAAGAAATGCAATATGTGTGTGTGTGTGTGTTGTTTGGTCTCTCTTATTTGAACTTTGTCTCTATTTCTCTCCTTAATCATATTTTGCATTTAAACATTGGTTTTAAGCAATAATTTATCTACTAAAAGGTTCGAAAATTCATCTATGTTGCACATGGTATATTATAAGCACATTTTGTAAGTGTAAGAATGTATTATACTCATATGCAGTGTATTCATACTTGAAAGTTTTTATTTTTAGATGGAGAGAAAATATGCAATGGATTTTGGCCATATGACTTCAAAAAAAGCATAGAAGAAACTATACATTGTAGTTAATTTTAACTGACAGGAGTACCTAGATTACAGTATTGTAATTACAAATAGGTAAAAATACTTAAGCAACTGCCAGTTAAACAACAAATTTAATTTTTTTTTAGGTTCTTCACTAATAAATGGCAGTCGACAACATTTCTGAACTAGTTGAAACAACCCTATAACATGTACATGTGAGCACATGCACAGGTGATTTCAATATTATAGTGTTCATTCCATTCAAACCACAGTGGTCAATGATGAGTAATCTCAACAATACAACTGCATGTTGTCATTTTTTGGTGAAGTTTTTAAAAGTATAAAAATTAAATTGCTTGTTCTCGCGGCAGTTGATTAACTATTTATACCGGTTTATAATTACAATGATGTAATCTAGTTGAAACACTACTTTAGCTATTCATTGACCATGAACTGAAGCACTAAAGCAACTGAATCGACACACAGCCAAATACAAATATGAAAATATGGCACGACGTATGCCATGTAGATGCCTCTATTTTTAGAAACAGGGATTTTCGTCATATGACCACTCGCTTTCCTAGCTTTGTCACATCAATCCTGAGATAGGATTGAAAATGTATGGTTTTAATATTTGTGTGTGTACTCGTAATAACGTTGCATATTGGTTGGATATTTTTTTCTTCGCTACTTTTTCACATATTTTCCAAAAAATGAGTGATGTAAGAAAACAACCTTGACCTTAAGTTACAACTCTTGTTGATTCCACAACATGGCATTGTCCCAAAACAAATTTCTGACCAACAAATTTTTATTTTTAGGCCAAATCTTTATCACATAACAGTTACACTTTGATTTCTACGAATTGTATAATTTTCTTAATTGATGTGCCCAATGAATTACGAAAACAGACTGTCAAATGAGGACATACTTCCAAGACACAGCGATGTATGCCATTATTACCCATTGGCAGGTTCACTTACGGTTTCAAGCTGATTTTGCGAAGAAAAGAATGCAAGCACGGCAGTTACAATCTTCAAAGTATACATCTAGAAAGTGCTTTCACTGATTCTATTCTTAAAACACAAATTGTTAGTTGCATATAGATGATTTAGTTTCGAAACACAAGTTTTCATCAGCAAATGATAACTTGCGGAAATCGGGCAGCATTATCTTGCGGGGGGGGGGGAGAGTTCATGGTCAATCAGCTATTAAAACACCTGTGAATGTGCAAATGTTTGTTTTGTCGGCCTTTGTCGGCGCTATCAATATGAACACCTGCTAAGGCAACATGCAATCCATTTTGCCTGGGGCTTAACACTAACTACTTGGCTGAGTTGAGGGAGCATCTCAAAAGTCATAAACTACTGTCACTTGGTGTAGATCTAAAATAAATGACAGAGCGAAGTAGTTTTCATTTTCCTAATAGAAAAAGGCGAAGTTTACATTTTTTTTTTAGCGACTTAGTCACCCACTTCGTCTGGTAGCGTGACCCCTGAACATATGCATGCAATTGTAGAAGGCCTCATGGAAGATTGGTAAGTTTACCAAATGAGCTTCTTTTTTAAATAGTCATTATTATTATTATTATTATTATTATTATTTACAAATTCCATTTTCTGGCAGTTTAGTGAAAGTTGTATTGCTAACTTGAAATTTTCAAGGAAAACGAAACTATGTAATCAGCTATTAAGCTTTGGTTCATTAGTGTTGCTTACAATGAGTACACATGTTCTCACCTTAAAAGGAAAGTTACTTCACTTATACATGTAAGTGAGTTCTGCATGTCAACTTAATTTACACTAAAAGTCTTGCATCAATTTATTGACTTTAACTGAATTCTAAATCAGATCTAATATTCTTAAATATTAAAATGCATTAGATGAATATTTTTGTGTAGGACAATGGAGATCATAATTCCCATGTATCGATGAAAGTTGCTAGCACCCACCACACAATCCTCCAACTGTTAACCAAAATTTGAACCTCCTTTGGTATCTTGCGTCCCTGACTATGCTGTGATCAATGTTTATGGACCTCATCAAGAGTTATTGATGCAGAGGTGCATTTGGATTTCATCAATAATCATGGATCATGTGCTGTCGATTGGTGACCAAGCTAATCAAAATCAGTAAGACATTTCTGTCAGTCAATGAAATTGATCATCTTATGCTTCTTTGGCAATGAGTGCACTCTACTCAGTAAGCTTGGGATGAGCTCAGTTCAGTCTAAAATCAACCATAACCATCTTTGATCTTTATTTCTTGGGTCTCTTTTATGCGCCCTATGGGTGCCATGGAGAGTACTTTATTGCACCAAAGATGAAAAATAATGGTCATTGGCACAAGGGCACGGCCTAGAATGAACCTTGAGATAGTGACCATGAATATTGGAATATTCGAGCTGAAACAAATAGCCGAACATTAGAATCAAAATATGTGCTTAACTTGCACAGTTCAATATTTTGACCCCTCACTGATTCCATGCCAATTTCTTACAACATTGGCATGTTTAGACTCTCATAATTTATATCAATGTAAAGGAGATATTCCAAACTTTCCCACCCCCACCCCCATGTACAATTTAAGTACTTGACTGGTCATTTGTGGGGCACTTTTATGTGCTGCTTCATCGCTTATCTACTTGGATCAAATTTTGAGGGTATATAAAAAATTGTAATATCACTTGTTGAATAGGCTACTTTCTGTTCTGATTTGTGGTTATTGTTTACCCTGTACTGGAATAGATTAGTATTAACCTGTACAAAAAATCAGTTGACAGTGGTTTATTCACTGCATGACAAAAAACATGGTATAGAACAGGGGGCATATCAAAGACAACAAATCCTTTCAGCAAAGTAACTTAATTGGGAATGTGTGCACAGTGGCAGCACTGAAGGGTGGGTGTGGGTAGGCAATTGTCCTCGGGTGCCAGGTGAAGGGGGCGCTGGAGGGGAGCTTTTTATAGCTGAAATTTTCACAGTATTTCACTTCATCTTAGAGTAACGAGGGCAATTCTTGACAAAAATTATATTTAGGGGGGAGGGAAGGAGTGAGGTTGGCAACTGACATAAAAACTGTTCTCTGTGGCAAAGTAGGGACACCACTAAAGAACATTGCCCCTGGGTGCCTCGAACCCTTGCGCCACCACTGTTTGTGCACTATTGGATTCAATACATGTACTTACAATCCTGTAATTCATTCTAAATTGGAGTTTTTACATGTTGAAATTAAGAAATGAGTCATCGACTGTGTACATGAATTGTTAACACCAGTCAAGTTGTCATTGAAAGTCATTTTTTGCGATTTTCATATGGATACAATTTGTATACAATTTATTTATAAATAATCCCAGCATTTAGCTGAACAAGATTTACAGTCTTTTTTGCTCATAGTGCACCTTCAGTAAACATTTTGGTCATAACGAGTTTGAAGATAAACAGGGAAAATAGCACCTACATTCATTTGAATTTTAGTCTGAATCCAAAAGAACATTTACTCAAGACCACTTTAATGTCATTAATTTTATTTAGATAACTGAGTTTACGGTGTTTTCAGTGCAGCATAGTTGCGGGGTTGGCAATAATACCATGGTAGACTCCGAAAATATTGAACACGAAAGAAGAGATCATTTGATAGTGTTATTATCATCAATTAATATTCAAATTCTATCTGAATACATGCCATTGATATTGGAATAGGAAAATATGGTATTCATTTCAGCTCTGTAGAATACAACACTAGAAAGGATGATGATGAAATATATTTTTACTGCCCATTCAGCATATACTGTATCAGGATTATTTAGGCAAAAGCCAGGCAGATGCGGATGAAGGTGAGATGAAAATAAGTAATAAGGACCATTCAGACGTGCTGAATTTGGTACACAACCTCATGCCTTGCAGTGTTCCATAGTATCAGTGGGGTGTAAAGCACAACACTTTCACAGATATACAGATATCTGCCATCAGACGTAATTATATATATACTTTGAATCATTCCAATGCATTTAGGATTAGAGAAAAGACTACTCATGTCTTGCAAATGTTTCCTTTAGAATTTGATGTAAGCATGTTTGCGTTGTAAGTATAATTAAAAAACACTTATTATATGTCCTGGGGTAGGTGGTGTTCTTTTCATCTCCCAATCAACTCTAGGGTCAAGGTCAAGGTTAATGTGACTTGATGGCTTTGTTTTGGTAGACAGCTTGAGCAGATTATTGGTAAGATCATTGTTATATTTAAGGGATTGGAGGACAGCAGCTTTTTTAAGTTAAATTTTCTTTCGCTTTTAGTATAGATGCAACATCTACATGAGGATATCTGTGTCATTTTGTGAATGATGCTGCAGAAAGCAGCAAGGCGTGCAATGCACAAATGAAATTGAAAGTACATAACTCTTACCCAAGGCTTTGTCTCTTTCCAACCAGAAACAGTGACAGTGTGAAGAGATTAGATACGAATCTGGGGATGGAAAGAACTTGTACGGGCGGTATAAGGAAACACATTAATATTTGTCCCCTTTTCAGTGAATCTGTGTGAGATATAGACCGTTGCTTCTTCGTATGTTCATCATGTCTCTTAACAATATTGCTTGATGCAGTTATGGCATTTTAATGAAATTTTGTTATTCAAGTTTATAACCACAAGACCTAATATGAGTTTGATGGCCATTGTCCTCCCATTTTTTAAAATGTATGGCTTTATTCAACTTGGAAGTACATAAGAACATGGGCACAGTAACTCCTTGTGAGAAAATGGTTCTTTGCAACATCTGTGTTCATTGGTTTTTATGCTGGTTTATACACACAGTGAATTAAATGGTCATCTTTGTGTACCTCGAATTTATGGTTTCTGCTCAGCATCTGCTCAGGTGGTTATTGTTGTACAGTGAAATCCCTCAAAACCAAACATTCTGTATATCGCAATCCCCTCAAAATTTAAATTTGTATTTGGTCAATTGGCGGTGTCAACACTTGGTTAGTTTTTTTAGGTCAAGGTTATTTCAGCTGTCATAGTTTCCAAACCCTTTGAGGGATTGCTTTGTATTTTGGACTTGAGCTTCAATAGGCAGTACCCATTTAGATGCTGACCCCTGTATAGGTTCTCGTGCTGGGGACAAGGGCAAGGTCACTTGAAAAGCTTGTTAATTTTTCAGTTAACTTTTTTTTTGCTGTCATAATGCCCAAACCCTTTAAGGGATTGCTTTTATATTTGGACTAGCTTCACTAGACAGTAACTATTCAGATGCCCACACAACTTGGGCCTAAGGGTTATGTATCAGGAGTAGCGGACCTGCCCCTGGATCAAAACTTAAAAGCTGTTAAGAACCTTACCCATGTAACCATATGTACATTGATGGGTATGAGGAGTTGACTTGACACTTGCATCTATAAAATGCCTCTGTGTCAATCCCCTGGGGTATAATTCCAGCCCCTGGGTTATAACTTGCAACTATTAATGACTCCCACCTTTTAACCATATGCATGTATACATCTGATGGGTATGAGATGAGTTTGTACATGCATTGGTAGGACAAAGTGAAGATCATTTAGAATCTTTGTTAAGTTGTAGAATAAAGTTTTTCATATTAAAAGCCCAATGTTTTTTGATTGCCTCTGAGCAGGCAAGACACCTAATTTGACAGAATTCTTGTTAAATAAAAATATCTGGTATAATTTAGTTTCAAATAATCTCCAGACAAAGTTAAACTTTTGAATCACAATGTAGCACACTGAAATCTAATTAATAGAACACAATTTACCAGAAGTTGGCTGCGTCCGAGAATTGTGGTAAGCATTTTTCCTCAAGATCAAAACAACATTAAAAAATATGCTGTATGCTGACACTAACATTAGTTTATCTGTTTACAGGAATGTACACATATAAGGAGCTGGAGGTTGCTAAAAGCACTGAACAGCAATATCAGACGAAATATCCAACAGATGCTCAACGCAAAGAGATGGTTGATGAAAATTCATCAGATGCCTGTAGTACCATAATCATTGATATGGGATTCTCTTACCAACCTGGAATTATAATTCAGACCACAAATACTGATGAATCCAAGATGCATGCTTGCAGTTTCTAAGGTAAATTAGTGGGGACAATTGCATGTCATGATGAACCATGTCATTCAGATCAACTGGAGGTTGCAAGCATAATTTTACTTACAAAGAATTCACAGGAGCACAGACAAGGTTGGAAAGTGCTGTGCAATGAAGGTGAATTTAAGTTTAACTTAGACATGTATAAAAAAAGTAAAGGAGTGTTGATTCCTAAATATAGATCATCGAATAGTGCTTGCACTGGCAAAAACATGATGAATCTGAGCTTGTACCTTTCCCTTCTTGCCAAGGTTTATATTGCTAAAAAGGAACTGGCTGAACATCAGAAACAGTATTGTATCACCAAATCTTAAGAGAGTTTCAAGAAGAAAAGGAGTGCCGTGAAGGAAGGGAAACGATTGCATCCCATTCCTAAAAATATGACAGAAACATTTTACTCTTATGTAGTGAGCAGTATAAAACATGAGGAAATATCAAAAATAATACGAAAGGACCTTCTCATAATTAGTTATGGCCAGCGCCTATGGAATAAAAAAGAACAATGAGGAGCGCACAGCACATTTTGTTTCAAGCAAGATGCGGGAACTTGGTCGATTCTTGAAAGAGGTAAAGGAAATAGCAGGTGTTAGAACTTTCAAAGAATATTTTGATTCAGGACATTTTGAATCAGTCACTGAGAGTATGAAAATAATGGCAGAATATAGTGAAGAAAACTAATGCATATATTAAACCAAGTATTGCTTTGAAACTATGATATTCTCTGAAGAAATGTGCCAGAATAATTCGAAGTGAGGGGAAGAAAGAGCAAAATCAGCTAAAAATGGAAATACATTTATCTAGTTGTATTTGCCATCAAATAGGACACATTATTTAAATTAGAAAAGCCTTTAAACAACTTCTTTTTAAAACCATCTGAACAGAATTTGATCAAATTTGACAGAAAGCATCCTGACATGAAAACCTATCAAGTTTATGCAAATGATGCCAGTCTGCCTTCAAAAATGGCCACTGTTACTAAAAATAGAAAACCCTCTCTGTGAATAATTGCTATATTCAACCTTTTCTCAAGACCTGCTTATTCATTTTCAGCTAAACTTAGTACAGAGCATCCTGGCTTAATTGCCTTTAAAGTTTGTACAAAATAATGATGCCAATCAGCCATTTAGTATGGATACCATTACTACAAATAGAAAAGCCTTTAAATGACTTCTCCTAAAATAATGAACAAAATTTGATCATATTTGACAAAGCATCCTGGCATGAAGTCCTTTTAAATATGGCCACCTTTTTTAAAAATATAAAAACTTTAAACAATTTCTTCAAAATCCCTGAATAGAATTTGACCCAACTTGACAGAAAACATTCTGGTGTGAATACATTTCAAATTTGTGCAAATGATGCTGATCTGCCAGCAAATATGGCCACCAATAATAAAAATAGAAAAACTTTTAAACTACTTCTCAAAAACTGCTAAACAGAATTTGACCTAGCTTGATAGAAGCATCCTGATATGAATACCTTTCAATTTTATACAAGCAATACCATTCTGCCATCATACATGGTTGCCATTACTAAAAATAGAAAAACCTTTAATGACTTGTAAAAATCCACTCAGCTGAGATTTTGACCAAATGTGACAGAAAGCATCCTTGCATAGAGGGCTTTAAAGTTTATACAGCTTATACTGATCCACCATCAAATATAGACACTGGTAATAAAAATAGACAAACCTTTAAATGATTTCTTCACAAAAATCACTCGACAGAAATGTAATACAAATTGACAGAAAGTATTCTGGCATAGAGGGCTTTAAATTTTATACAAATGCTGCCAATCTGCCTTCAGATATGGCCATCATTGCTAAAAATAGAAAACCTTTCAACAACTTCTGAAAAACTGCTTGGACAAATGTTGCTGATGGCCCATGAAGATAAAAGAACCAGAGAAACCTTGAAACAGTTGTTTTCATAACAAATGCAATCAACAGCACTGGAAGAAATTTAAACGTCAGGCATCCTACTGATGCAAATTTCTTGGCCAGCTGCGCCAGCCTTGACTTTTAGGCAAATATCAAGCAGGCGAGGGATCTCAGGCCGACTTGGGCATCTTGTTTGATTGTTCTTGTTGAATCAGACCTGAATTTCCCACCAGTTTCAAGTACCGGTATGTGTTTATGGGACTCCAGTTTCAATTGTGTGTTTCTTTGACCCCACTTTATTGCTTGTATTGTATATATCTGATACCCCAATTTCATGTATCTGTTTATGGAACCCCATTTTCAAATATGTGTGTCTGAGGCTTCACTTTTAAGTTTTGTGTTCGTATATATTTATTACCATTGTCTGTATTATAAGCCAATACCTACTTTAATCTATATTTGAAACTGAAGTGGCATTAGCTCAGTTGATAATTTCAGTCTAGTCATTCAAGAGTCATGGGTTGGATACCCACCCAGGCCAGCCCGGGTCAGCGGCCTCAATGTGTTCTTAAGAACAACACTTAACTTCCATTTCCTTTGCATGTTGTATCCAATGATGTGTTAAAAGTACTGTTCAAGCAAAAAAAACAAAACAAACAGACAAAAACTATATTTGAAACACAACATCACCACAAGACTGCCTTTCATTTTATCACATAGTATTATGATAGGATTGTGTACTTATATATGACCACACACCCATCCTGCTCATAACCTTAGATTTAAGATTACTTAGTATTAAAGGCAGTAGCTGTCACAGTGGTAGATTAGACACCCATTTGGACGTGGCGTGGTTTCATAAACTTGCATAACGGCATTAATTTACATCGTAATAATGCACATGGAAGAGAGCAAATGCAAGATAATTACAGTGCAACATCTCTTTACAAGCCATTGATGAGAATGAATTTGTAGGAATTTATTTCGTTAACTGGCGTTGGTGTGAGAATCATATTAACCAGCTTTGGCAGCATAAGCGAGTGGATTGTTAGATTATGAAATATATTAGTCCGAAATGTTTTTCCCCATATTATCAGTTCTCTGGTGCAATGTCAGTATGTTGTTTTCAAATGTTTAGGTTAAAATGATGAATTTGTTTAACATAAATTGATTGCAAGTTGTATATTAATCCTTTAAAATTACTTTAAAGCAATGAAGTGTTATCATATGATTTACAAATTGATGCATTATGTAATATGTTATTAAAGGAGTAGAAGTTTAATTTTTTTATATTCATAATCATCTATCCATACATCATAGAAAATTTGAAACTATTATTACTGTAAGCAGGTCGTTAGCTCTGTTCAGCAAAGACCAGAGAGCTTATGTGAAAGTGTGTTGTCCATAAACAATCTGTATTTGCTGCTTCTCTTTGCTTTAAGTCTGATGTCTATGTAACTTTATGGGAAGCATCTCCTCGTGGTCTATTTGTGCATTCCACGTTTTTAGCTCACCTGTGCGAAGTACGGAAGAGCTTAATTTATGTAGTATCCCTGGTGTCAGAAGCATCGTCCACAGTCAGGTTAACTAAATTGTAAGAATTTTGTTTGCCTTCCATAAACTCAAGATTTATGCATTACATCTGCATGGAACCTGGTCAGTCTTGATGATTGTAAGATTCTGAATTGTCCGAGGGGAGAGTAGATTGCAGTGATATCCGTTTGTTGCAATTATAACTTTGTTGTTTAAAGGTTAAGCTGAGTGTTAGAGTTTTGTGACCTGGATTTGCTGCAGTTGTAGACATGATACCTATAGGGAGCTTGGTTAAGGCATGCCTTGCATCAATCAAAACCTCAACAGAGAAAATATGATAACAGTGACCTATTTTTCTTGGTTAACCTGATCATTATAGTTGCATGACAGAACTTAAGCTGTATACATGATATCTTCATGTAATTAGATCAGGAGGGTGTTCTTTACATTATTCAGAACCAACCCAGGGGAAAGTAAGTCACATTTACCTACTCTTCTAAAACCAATTTGTTGTTTTCAGGTTAACCTGGGTGTTAGTTTTTCATTTTCCTGGCATAACTTCAGTTGTAGGCATTATGTTTCATGGAATTGATTTAGAAGCTCTTTTGCATCATTCTAAACTACCCCAGGGGAGCATTGGTTACAGAGACCTACTTTTTCTTACGCTTATTACTTTATTTAGTTTCCAGGCATAATTTAAGTTTTAGGCATCATGGATTTAGTCTGAGCATTCCATGCATTATTATCAACCATGCAAAGGGAAGGACAGTCACAATTACCCACTTTTCTTACACTGATTACTATGTTGTCAACAGATTAAACAAAGTGCTTAAGTTTCCTGGAATAACTTAAGTTGTAGGCATGAAAGTGGAACTTGGTGAGAGTGTTTGTAGATAATGCTTAACATCCTGCCATTCCCCGGTCGACTGACCAAGGAACTAGTGGCCAAATTTGCAGCAATATCTCATATACTTGGCAGCCCATATTAATACTGTTGCACAGATTAAAGTCTAATTGCTTCAGTCGGACTATTACACTGATGTCTTTTTCCTGATGGAATGAAATTCTGGCACAAGCAAGTGGATTCTATTCAAGAGCCGTTGACATACATTTCGGTTGGTTTAAATGCTATGGTAGTTTATGAATGCAGAGGTGAAAAATAGATCAAACTACAATACTAAAAAGCCAAGCATTCAAAAACGATTCTTATAACAAAATGAAAGAAAATAAATGGATCATGTATGCAATGTTGGAGAAAAAAAAAGAAAGAAAGGGAAATCAATACAAATGATAACAATTCAGAAGAAAAAAATCTAGAGCGTTTAAAAAGGAACAAATCTGACCGATAGTAAATCATACAAGTAATTATGAAAGACATCAGCCGCAAATATAGCCTATCGTCGCATCTTTCTCAGTGCCCCAGCAACAGTGTAGACCCATAGTTTTATTGTTATTCCGCCACTGTTTATATAGGTCTAGATAATACAACATATAGCGTGACCTATTGGGGTTTTTGGCACTGATTTAAATAGTTCGGATATGTGACCCAAGAAAACGAACACACACATACATATATTATTTCGCACAAAAAACCCCCACCTGCAATAGTTACAAAAGTCTTGTACGTATGCCACTGTTCATAATTAACATTTCGTGAATACTGCGTTTCGAGAAAGTAATGCCCGACTTATTCGTAACTATACTGATTCACAAAGGTGGAGCAGACTATTCTTGCGACTTTGCGCTCTAATGAATATAGGGGATAGACTATTTAATTTACGCGGGGCGGGGGAGGGGGACTGGGCTTTTCTTTCGTGCCGGGATATATATTGTTTTCTTTTACCTTACAATTCTTATTTTTTCAGCTAATATAATGGATATACTATTTTGATGTTGTTGTTGTTGTTGTTGCTATAAATCAGAGCAAGAAGGTTATTGTCAAGCTATATGAGAGCCGTCGTTTTCTTTTTCTCAAAAAACATCCCAGAACCCAACCCCCAAATTAAATGATCGGTCCCTAAACAGTATGCCTCAGTTCTCACTCTTAAAGGTGTAAATGCAATTTTAACATTTCTAATCGCAATAAAGAAGAAAATAACATTTCGTGGAAAATATACACATCTCAGCAATCGATAGAATGTAAACTGTCTTTTTTTTTACAAAAAGCAATTTATAACGTACTCTCGAACGGCACAGAAAGCAGAGATCTTATGAGGTATAGGCAACCGGAGAACCAGAATCCCTTGGCCATTGATGGGAGAAAAGGAACCTTGCACATGGCTGGATCATCGAGCTACTGTGGGTACCAGACTGGTGAAAATCAAGTCAGGTTTCCATTATTCCAGATGGAAGGTCCTAAGTCTCTATTGGTCTTTAACTCTGTTGTCTGTCTGCCTGTCTGTGTCTCTATCTCTCTCTCTCTCTCTCTCTCTCTCTCTCTCTCTCTCTCTCTCAGCTGGTGCGGCATCCTGGGACTCATCCTGACTCGTGATATACAGCTAATAGCACTATACGGGAATCGTAACATAACTTGTGTGGGCTAAAGTCAAGATCTGAGAACAAGTACAACGTAGATAAATCAGATTTTCCTTTGGACTTTAACTGTCGGTTGACTGAACGCTACTGACTCATAGTCCTTATGGGTTTTTCTATTCGGCTGATAAAGGAGTTTAAATGGTTAAAATTTAATTTAAGGAATTGTTAAGTGTCATGCTACATGAGGCGACATCCTGCTTCATTATCTCAATAGCCAGCGTCCGTTTTAAAAGTCAGCCTACACTTGAGTTTCCGTACTTTGTCAGATTCACAATACCGACATAATATCTGAAAACAGGAAACGAAACTAAAACCCTCAATATTTGGCTCGCTGTGATAAGCTGTAAATCCGTTCAGGTCATGTGTTAATAGGAGATAAGTGTCTCCACAAAATATATCTTTCTGAAAGCATAAGTCAAGGACGAAAAAAAACGTATAACTTAAAATAAGCGGGAACTCAGTTGAATGAATTTGAATTATTCAAAAGCAGCACGTTCGATGCGCTCAAAAATGGTTAAGATAAAGAGATCAGAAAATACAGTACAACAAAGTTCGGTTACACTATGATACAATATCACAGCCAAACGAAATAAACAAAATAAATACATCCATAAATAAATCATACACTCGAAGTACAAACTACCATGATGCGTTGATATTTTACATTTCACTCAGTATTTGCGAGATTGCTTGAATGTTTTACTATCGATGATATGAAATTACCAGCAGCATAACTTTATCTGTATCTCCATCTACGAGTTAACTTGGGAGTAAATCTCTATTTCATGAATGTATTTAGATGGTGCATGCCTCCCTAGGCTAATATGTTGACTGCTTGCATCACGTGGCGTGGGTGTGCTAAGTCAATGACGGCAAAATATGTCAAAATCTTGCTTAATCTAGCAATTTATCCAAGACATTGTTAAATTGTAAATTTGGTTGAAATTATTAAAAATGTAGTTGCTTAAATATTCACAATTCATTGATGTATTTTAGGTCGATAAAGGGCAATATCTGTGTATAAAGTAAAAACAAATTGGCGGGTAATCGCACTGACTAGACATTCTATAAATGAATCTTCATAGTATTTTGTTATTACAATCAAAAACGGTGCTACCGGAGTATTTTATAAGTAAATCCATTATACGTTGATCCGGAGCCATTACTTAAAACAGCACGCAAATCTCGAAGTTATTTTCAACCATTTTAAGAAAGAGCTTGGTCGATAATTTGATTAAATTTAAAACAAAAAAGGTTAAAGCCTACTGCGTTTAAAGTTAGGTTGTAAGTAATTCGGGGATCAAAACTCCCGAAAAAGATCAAAATATGCCAATGACTGAATCTGCGATTTTATGAAGATGAAACTTGAACGCATATTTGGTTGAAGCAACATTAGAATGCCTGATTGCTAATACGCCGTTCGATTGCCTGTTTTTAGGCAAATATTGACCATAACTCGCAAAACTTGGTCACAATTAATTAATTATCGAATTCATCTAAATCTATGATTGGTTAAAGCTTTACATCGATTTGGGTGCAATCAAACAGCAACTAATATTCAAGTATCCACAAGGCATTGGGCTGTCGATTTGATGCTGATGAAGTGCCATAACTGTAGGAAATGTAAGGTCAGTGTGCTCTTGATTTCTTTCCTTGGGCTGAAGCAACGTATGTAAAAGTAAGATAGTCTTTATATTTAAAAGCTATTTGCAAGATGGATATATAGTCTTGCTCTACTACAGGTTTCAAGCCTAGAATTCCAATTGTGAACAAAATAATCTTTCAAGCGTAGTTTAACGCTTTTTTTTTTTTGGTTGGATGGTTGGTTTAGCAGCACTTTTAAAACATTATGGCAGCCAAGAGCCTTTTCTAAGGACACATGGGAAGCAGCTGATACGAATACGACCCTCTACCAGCTGAGCTGCCGCGGCTCCCATATTGCTTACCGACTTGAACAAAGACATCAACATTACCTACAACTTGTTACAACCATATGTGTCAAGGACGAGAGTAAAGTATTCACAAAGTAATCCAATTGCAAGACCCGTTCCGGAACATGAGGACCAATCCCCGATACAACGGGTGCTATCCGACAGACTATTTAAGATCAATAAAAAGCATCATAACCGCCTAATTATTATACCTACATGACATGATAGAATAATACTTGGGCATATCCAATCTAACGCTGAACAAGTAGAAATATATAGAAATATGGATGATATTTACGTGGAAAATTCCAATTACTTTTACTATTTGTATAATAATAATAATAATAATAATAATAATAATAATAATAATACTAATAATCTTTTATATACTTTATTTTATCGTCATTAAAAGTATAATTATAAAATAATAATATCATTATCTATTATTTTTGTTATCATTATTATTGTTAATATTATTATTATTATTATTTTTATTATTATTATTATTACTATAGCATTAATACCAATACGACTTTATAAAATAAAAGATTTGTTCTTATTATTATACACTTATTGAAATGATAAAATAACATATATCGTTTGTGGTACACATAATAACGAAATTGGAACTTTACAAGCAAATAACGTGCATTTTTCTACTTATTCAGCGTTAAATTGGATATTTAGGAAGATATGTCTTAGTATTATTCTATAACGCCATGTAGGTATAATAATTACAATTTTAAAAATTATTTTCTAGGCGTTTATGAAACTTGATATTGCTGTTAAACAGTCAGTCATAATGGCACCCGCTATCGTGGACTGATCAGTGTGTTCCGGAATGGATTTTTTCGAAACGGGGCTTGAAATTTAGCTATTTTGTCAATAAGTTACGACTTACCTTGACAGTCGACGAGAAAATGGTCCAACTCGTCTTTTTTATCACGAAAATATACAAATCGATGAAAACAACGGACATTTACAGCAAACTGATTAGCGTTTTAGCACGACCCTTGTCACAATGGTACACCTGTACGAACGAACCAATTAAGTCATCTTTGATTTCATAAAATGATACTTATTGCATTACTCTGTTGTGTTCTACCATGATTTGCTTCATGACCCCAATTTCAAGTGTGTTTCCGGACCCCAATTTCAGGTGCGAGAAGTTATCACATGATCAATGACTTCCGGGTCCCCAGTTCCCAGGGTTACTGTCAAAATTGTCAGGAGTGATTATCTTATAAAGTACAAACACTATCTATAATGTAAAGTATGTGTTTAATTTCAGAAGGCCAGTTTTTGTTATATTTGACAGTATTTTGCGGATAAAACAATCAGAACCATGGGACCTCAGTTTCAAGGAATTTTGTCAAAGACCCCACTTTGGCGTTAAAACACGTGTGTGTGTGTGTGTGTGTGTGTGTGTGTGTGTGTGTGTGTGTTACAGTAACAATAATTGTCTAGAACTACCTGCATTCTTTATCTTAATAAAAAGTGTTTTTTGTAATACTGTTCCGAAATTTAATGTATGTGTCAGATATTTTTATCTTAAATAAACTTTAAAGAAACATTAAGGAATTGTGTAATTTCATACACTAGAAGGAAACTGATGACAAGGACACGAAATGGATATTACCCACTTGAGCATCTTGAACAAAACGATGGCTAAATAGGATTTTAAATAAAACAATACTACAGGAATATTATCATCAAGATGGCTAAATAGGAATTTAACTAAAACAAGACTGCATCAATATTAGCATCAAGATGGCTAAATAGGAATTTAAATAAAACAATACTGTATCAATATTATCATCAAGATGGCTAAATAGGAATTTAAATAAAACAATACTACATCAATATTATCATCAAGATGGCTAAATATGAATTTAAATAAAACAATACTACATCAATATTAGGATCAAGACTTTTATTGAGCTGAACATTTAAACGTGCAAATAAAAAATATACAAATATAATATCATTTATTTATATAGAAAACTAAGTTTATAGAATGGACCAAACATTAGCACGTCTTTCAGAATATTCCTTCACAACTTTTCTCATATACATATATATTCACTTATTTATATCATAATTTCCTTCAAGTAACGAATTAGTACACACTTGGCCATCATGTGGATATTACATTAAAAACCTATAACTTAAAATATAATACAGGGGAGATATCAATAGGAAATGGTACTCGTCTAACACGTCTAAGGTATCAATTGTTTCATGAAGTTTACAGGTTCTTATAGATTTGTTTACTTAAATATTTACCTACGTGCAGGCATACTTAATTACGTACTTATTTACGTTTCTTTTTATCCCATAACATTAAGAATTGTACATTACCAAATTGTTCTTATGGGAAGTCGACAAGGGTCACGCCACCTTCTCATGAACAGTTTTGTATGATATGACGTCATGACGGTAATAAAGATTAACGTTATTCGAACCATATCTTCTACCAGCAATCAAAAGAATACCTTTCAACACAAGTACAGAACCTGGCTACATTGTCATGAATAAGATGCTAAAACTGTGTTGTGCTTAATTCAGCCTCACTTCGTGGTAAAGATCAAAGAGGTCACTTAGCTCTTTAAACTACCTGGAACCGCTGAGCTGAATGGTTTCGTACTTTATGTTTCCAGGTAGATGTTACAAGTACATCAGTAATTCTGACAAACAGTTGGCCCCAAACTCATAACTGTCATATTACTGCTTTACATTCATTAGAAACTTGAAATGCTGTAGAAACTGATTATAACTAAATATGCAGACCAGGAAGACGTTTGGGGCTGTGCTCAATCTTCTCTGCATTAAAGATATGTACATCTTACAAAAGCTTTATGTAGTAGGACAAATAGTAGAAAATGGTTTATTGTTATTTTGGTTTCGATCATGAAGCAACATATGTAATCGTTGTACGAATTGTTCAGATTCAAATATACAATATTTCCAATGATGGTAATATGTGTACAGTCCATGCACAGATAGAAAACGATAAGGCTTATACATGTCTTACAATCGTACAATTTTGGTGAGATATTAAAAGTTTGATATCCTGATCCTAATTAAATATTTAATTTAAAAACTGTGTTAATAAATGTTATTGTTAGATATAGACAAGAAGTTAATACAATATTTATGTAAATTTATAAGGTTTGTTCTGTATAACAAAGCATTTGAATATTACATTAACACAAATAATCCACAATATCAACTCTTTTCAATGTTACTAGTACTTAAAAATCGTACACCAGTGATACATTCTGCAAGATAAGCGATTTTTTTTTTATGTCACTGCGTCACAGTACAAGTAGGTCAAAATAGCATGTGGTTAATCCCGCTACCACAAATGTAGATATAAACTCAAAGAAAATGCAGGTTAATACCTTGTATTCAAAAAACATGTAGAAATATGGTTTAGAAAATGTCAGATAGTATATTCAAATGTCTGGCCTGAGGTCACAGTGAATGATAACTCTTAAATGGTAGTTCTGTAAGACATATATATGTACTATTACAAATAACCATACAATTTTCAAATAATTACTCTTAAATTTGCCCTAAATAAAAACTTCAATTGTCGCATCACCTACTTTTTTATTCCCAACTTAACTGATTATGTTCTCAGTTTCTTTGCTGACCAGATTATTAGGACTTGGAGAACCTAAAATTTGTATATGAGCTTTACAGTTTTCAAAAAGGTCGCCCTGTAGCTACTTAATTTAGAAGGGTACTTGGAGCACTGTTTTCCTGTAGCGCCTAAAAGTGTACAATCACATTGTAACGCATTCTGCAGGTCAATTCAGATATAATTAGGTTGTGCTTTTTTTCTTTGTTTTGTTTATTTGAGATATAAAAAAAATTGATTACCAAAATATTCAATCAAATGGTGTAGATATAAAGGTTCTTACAATTTAGTTTAAGCCAACATTGATGCAGATATGCATAGATTGCAGCATAGTTACAATATGATTCCATTCCATACAATTCATACGTCGTAATGTAGACGATGCATGTTAATGTATGGAGAGAGAGAGAGAGAGAGAGAGAGAGAGAGAGAGAGAGAGAGAGAGAGAGAGAGAGACTAACTTGGTATATGCGATACATTCAATGTTACACATGTAAAATGAGCTTATCCAATTAATAAGAAAGATGGAAAAAAATATCAGTATCATTACAATATGATAACAACATTAATTTTAATAGAAAGCTCGAACATATATAGGAGTGCCCTTTAGTTATCTAAAACAGTTTGTTACATTGATATACATTTGAAATATATTCAACGAATATTAGCATTCTCAGTACATTCAGATGATCCATAAAATAGGATATCTGTAGTGGTGAGTATGAATAGCTGATTAAGACTTTAAACCAGTATCCTACGTTGCTCGATGTAATAGCTACAAACAAATGCAGAATGATATGCATGTTTAATGTCATCACAACAACCACATGAAGGATTGTAGCTCTGAAAGTAGGTAACTGTACAAAGACCAGTAATTCATGAAGTAGTTAAGGTTTACTAGCTATATCTATGTAAATGCTATTTTGCTCAGACCTACACGCAAACCACTGATATAAATGCAAGCATAAATATATACTCCTACAAAATAACTTAGCTCTCAGTAGCTGTGTATTAGTAGTGCAATAATAATAGTAATAATAGTAATAATAATAATAATAATAATAATAATAATATGATTATTATTTTATTGATATCAGTAGTTAAAATAACAATCATAATCATAACAAAACAGCAAAGAAGCAATTCAACCTATTTCTGGTCATGATAGAAACCCCTCCATATAGCCCTACACTAAGCGTGCCATAGCACTTTGATTTATATCAAGTCGATTAATATTTCAGTTCTATAAAGTATAAACCAGCAGTAACGGGCCCACGCCTGGCGAATGGAGTTGGCAATCCCTACCTTTCCTCCAAAAGAGCAAGGGAACGATCATCACGAGTAACCCAACTCATCCACCTCCCTCACCAACACTACAAACACTATTTGCGCTATTCACCTTCTAGCCATCACAATTACTGTCTCAACATTTCTAACACTTGCTGCCTATTTGTGAGCCATGTATAGGTATTTAATATTTTGGGTAGTATCGTATAATAGCTTTGTATATTTCGTAATTTTAGGAAAGATCGTACTAAGGTTTAAAACTGTAAAATCACCTGACTCTTATGCACTAGCGCCGTAACCCACTAAGCCATACGTTGATCCTCCCAAAAATCAATGTCTAAGGAAATGACGCGAGTTGTACAGGAATCCACTTGCCAGGCAAGCGGAATTTAAGACATAGCTAGATTATGTGCATATATATATATATATATATATATATATATATATATATATATATATATATATATATATATATATATATATATATAGATAGATAGATAGATAGATAGATAGATAGATAGATAGATATACACACCAAACAGAGCGGAGAGTGCTCTCCCTGGATCCTACGGGAGAATGCTTGATAACTTTAACAGAATTTTTAAATACGAAGAAGTAATATTAGAGAATTTTTAATTCGTACTCTACAGAGATTCTAACCCAGGTTCGCGGGTTACGGCATCCATCGCCTTGCCTGCGCGCACAAACCCCTATATCATATCGACAATGCACACATCACTGAAAAATACGACTACAAAGTCGCTGTTATAGGCATTCGTGCGTAGCAGATACACCCGCATATTGACCCAGTAGTTAACTCTCATCTAAAAACACAGTCACTCCAGATTCCTACGACATAAATGAAGGTATATAGAGGTTATTATAGAAAATATAAATATACACCAAACAGAGCGGAAAGTGCTATTCCTGGATCCTACAGGAGAATGCTTGATAACATTAACAGAACTTTTAAATACGAAGAAATAATATTATCATACAGGTTTAAGAGTTTTTAATAAGTACTCTCTCTCTTTCTTTCTCTCTCTCTCTCTCTCTCTCTCTCTATATATATATATATATATATATATATAAATATATGTCAGTTTATACAGTTACAGCTTATACAAGCAGGAATAATGTGTGTCGTCAATAACGACGCAAATTGACTAATTTTCATGCAAATAAACGACATCCACAAGGACAGACACAAACGCACAAATAATTAATGGCGCATAACAGTAATTACGTAATTACCTCTATAAAGGCACAGAGTACCAATTTAATCCAAAAACAAGAACATGTGTAAACAAAGAAAATGCTAAAGGAGACTAAAATAAATGTCTAAATTTAAAACTTTCAAATACACATATATGTATATCATTGATAAAGGTGTCTTCGGAGAATTAGATTTAATATAGAAGAAGGTACAAATCACAAATACCATTATTTATGAGAAAACAAACAGTTTTCAAGGAACAGTTTATCTATTTATATATTACAAGGTTATTATACAGTGACCTCTGCATTACGGATTTTCATTGTGCGCGTCTACGTTATGTTGAAAAACCTGTATTGATCAAGACACCAAAAATGTTGAGTCTAAAATAGATATTCCACACAACATGGATGACAACAATAAAATTATATAATGTACAGATCATTGTATAGTGATCTTTTGTATACACCTAAACATACTTCTGATGATGCATTCTTTTTGTTTCAAAATGTAATTTGTTTTCTATAATCCGCCAAAGAAGAGGTTGAATGGATTTATCACTGTTGTGTATAATCAAGGACTTATACATTAGCACATACAAGTCCCTAGAGCCTCTGAAAAATAATTTCTATCAAAATATATGCGAAAATTAACACGAGATGTAAGTAGATGCAAATTAATACTTAGCATTGAAAATAAAATAGGTTGCAAACATGAGATGATTATGATTATGATGACGATCATCATACTCTTTGTATTTGAGTTGCTGTTGTTATAATAATAATAATAATAATAATAATAATAATAATAATAATAATAATTATTATTATTATTATTATTATTATCATTATTATTATTATTTGTAGTTTGTGTTTCAATTGTTGTACAGTAGTAGAAGTTGCTGATAATGCTGCTGTTTTTGTCATTAAAGTTATCAAGCCCTTAATATAATGATCCTTATTGCCTCCCTTTAATTGTATTATTCCCCTGGTGTGATGATACTTTATTAAATAAAACACGTTCATTTTACCATAAACATTCAAGTTGTGAGTATCATTGTCCTTATTTATATCTACTACATAATGTTAAGGAGAAATCAAATCATATTTTCGAAATATACAATGTAACTTTAAAATTGTATTATAAACACTAGTTGCATTTACTGACCTTGTTTGTTACAGGATATATATTTAATTCTCACGAAGTTTTGTGTTTAGATACTAAGAGTGGGTGTGGGGTATTTTTTATATAATTATCAAAGTCAAATTATTCATGTAAAAAGATGTAGACAAATTAGCAATGTAAGAATGTGGGAATATAACATTCTTAGCAGGGAAATAACTATATGAATCAAGAGACAACTTTTACCTCCCTTATGTACACTATGTTTTCAGCATTCAGTATGCACATGGGTTGTACTAGTCACATGGAATAAATTATAGATTATAATTGGCTGCACTACTGTAGGTGTATAATATAATAATCTCTGTATGTTTGTCTCTCTGTCTGTCTCTCTTGCTCTCTATATATGTGTCTGTTTGTGTGTGAGACCTAGAGACAGCCAGCCAGATCGAGAGATAAAATAGATACATACATACATATCTATACATATACACGCGCATACATACACACATCAATGAATAGATACATAAATGCATGCATGCACATACATATGTCAATACATATATACGTACATATATAGATAAATTTCCATCAGGAGTCAGTAGAGTAAATGCTTTTGATGTTCCCCATTGTAGTATGTGTGTCAGTAATTATCAGTCAAAATCACAGTGCAATGCTTATCCAGGGGGACTACATCCATCCATGCATTTATCCCTTCATCCATCCATGGATCCAGCCACCCATCTGTACATAAATACTTGCCAATGTACTGGTGAATGTTTGTTCAGAGAAAAATGTTACACATTTCTACAGCTGAAAATTGAGTTGGTTGGGAAATTGTTCATTCAATTGAGTCATGCTATGCATGTAATCTGACAAACTGATATGCATATGTAAAGAAATCCATTGTAATCAAATCTGGTAAAATATTATACTAACAGATGTATTCAACGGAGCATGACATTCAACAATTAGATGTCTGATTATTCCTAAATGTAAATTACGTGTAACTGTATTTATTTCGATTGCCTAAAACCTATTATTTTGATTCAGTTCGATCGTGATTATATCTTTGAGAGGACATCCAATGGCCGTACACAATGTGCATCAAATAAACAATTTTGGAATATATACAACTATTTGTACCGCAGTCACATATGTCTACTGCAAAATGCAGGTACCTTTTCTTGTCATGCCGTTATTGTAAAAATACTCACGAACATTTTTCTTCTTACAAACATATGCATAATAATGTGCTTTTCTAGCATCATCGGAATTAGGATTCCAATTATTGTAACTTTTCAAATGCTCTACTGCTTGAAATATGACGCTATCTGATGTTTTCTTCACGATGTTTGGTAGATTTTCCATTGTTAACAGGACCCCCTCCTTGATCAATAGGTCATAAATGTCTTTCTTTCCACACACAATGGCCTCCTCGAGGGCTTTAGAAGCTATGTGTGAATTAGCATTCCATTTCCCATTGCCTTTTATATGTGCTATCACAGTAACAATGACACTATATGTCGCTCTGATAACTACTTCAGGTAAGATCTTCATAGGTAATGAGACTCCCTCAGCGTCGATCAAAAACTTTATAACGTCATGCTTGTTATGTATAAATGCCTGCATCAATGTTTCATATGCACTTTCTCCACGAGGGTTCCACTTATTCTCCATTTTTAAATGGTTTACCATTTTTATAATAACTCTGGCAGAAGTTCTGCTCAGGCTGTCATGCAGATTCCCTATGGTAAGTGGGACCCTTTCCTGGATCAATTGCTTACAAAGGTCTCTTTTATCTCTCAAAAACGCCCACTTCAAAGCTTCAGATGCATCAAAAGATTGATTACACCATTCGTTTTTATCTTTTAAATGACGCATCGTTTCGATAATAGCACTGTCTGATGCTAACATTACTATCTTTGGAAAATCTTTCATGGTTAAGGTAACTCCTTGCTGGATTAAGAGTTCAGTGATGTCATACTTTTCTTGTATTATGGCTTCTCTCAATGCCTTGGATGCGTTGTGTGATTGGTTGTCCCATTCATTGTTTTCCTTCAAACATTTTATTACATTGAAAACAGCATTATCTGATCGTGCTCTCATGACAATATTGGCCAAGCTTTGCATAGTTAATGTAACTCCTTCCTGGATCAATGCATCACATACTTCATACTTTTCATGTACATATGCCCACTCTAAAGCTTCAGACACAAGGTAAGATTGAGAAAACCACTCATTATTGTCTTTCAAATGTCGGACCACGTTGTTAATTACAAAAGAAGATGCAGTCAATAAAACGATGCTGGATAAATTCTCAAGCTGCAATGTTATTCCTTCTCGGATCAATCGATGGCAAATGTCGTTTTTCTCAAGCACAAATGCCCAGTCAAGTGTACGTGATATTCCTTCGAATTTGGGATTCCATCTCTTATTGTTCTTCAAATGATGTATTGCCATATTAGTTTCTGTATCTTGTGCTTCTTTTACTTTATCAGGTAGATTCTGCATCGTTAGAGAAACACCTGCTTGAATTAAAAGGTTAAATATGGCATGCTTTTGTCGTATAACAGCCTCTTTTAGAGCTTCCTAGGCACAGTCTGTTTGTGGATTCCATCTACCTTGAGCTTTAAAAATTTCTATCAATTCACCAGTGTACTCTGGGTCATGTTTAACAACAAAGGACAAATCGGCATGATTCCTTTGTCAACCAAGAGATTAAACAATTCCTTCTTCCGATCATCATTACACCTTGAAGAGAATATTTCCATGGCTTCTGTTGCTTCAAATGATAGAGGATCCCAGGCCCGGGATTTTTTTAAATGATCAATTAGACATTCTACAGCTTTATAGGAGCAACTTTTCACTAATTTAGGAAGCATGCCCATATACATGGGGACACCTTCTGCAATAAGCTTCTCGGCTATGTCAATTTTTTCTTCCATGTAAGAAATACATAAGACTTTATTTAGTTTACTTTGACCGATATGTTCCTCTTCGGATTTCTCGTTTGGTTGCCAATTTCCAACTGACTTTAAATGATTTAATACTCTCAAGAAGGCTTCAAGATTGCCTTCTCTAACTACGGTTTCTAAACTGTTATGGCCCAATAAAATTCCTTCCTTTACTAAATAACCAATCACAGACTTGTTCCCGGTGATGAATGCCATGCACAATGACTCTTCAGTTAACACATTCAGTCGATCAAACTTTCCACCCTCTTTCAATTTTTCAATGATAAATTGTATCTTTTCTGGTTTGTCATGTCTTGCAGCATTACATAGGCAGACAGAGTTCACTTGTGTATTCCTATCTAGTAATTTATCTGCTATGTTGAAATGCCCATAGTACATGGATAGCTCTAAAAGATATTGCTTTTCATGACATTTCCAACATGAAAATATTTGTCCACAACTGCATGACAGGAAGTCAAGAAAATGTTCGAAAACTACGTCTACAGTTTTCGGATCTCTTTTCAAAACATGCTGGAGAAAATTTGAACAATGTCCATATTGGTTTTTATTTGAAATCCTGGTCGGTTCACATCCTTTTTTTCTCAGAAAGCTTGTACGATCCGTTGGGTCTCTTAGATGATTTGTTAACATAATGACAAATTGTCTATCCCTGATAAATGACGTATTTGCAACTCTCTCAAAATTGTTTCTTTTAATAACTTCGTCGATTATCCTCTCCGCGAGCGACTTGTGTAGATAACCAGGAATATGGATTTGATTCCTTGTTGTACAACCAACGTCCCCAGTGCACAATCTCTGAAACAAAAAGTCGGAGCTACAGTACTTAATAACTATATCTTTGGCTTTCTCCCCAAGTACGTTTCCTACAGCTTCGTAAATTGTAGTATGTGTAAACATGACATGTGGTCCGGATCGTGCTATGTATGTACCTGAATAAAGACTAATTTCATTCCTAATGAGAGCAATAGGGGATGCACCTTCTGGAACACCTAGAGCCCGGGCAATATCATTCAATTGTTGTTTTTTTGTATCTGGTATGGCGCCCGTCAAGACTTTTTCTTCTGGAAAAGATCCATTGTTACAAAAGAGGAAAGCAAAGAGAAGTAGTCTAGGTCCAATATACGCCTGGATGTTTCTTGTAAAGAATTCCTCTGGCCGTTTGAAAAATTCTGGTCCACTGGTGAATAGATAATCCTCCCCAGCAAAGAGAGAACAACATTGCGGAAAGCCAATTAGACCTTCAAAATTTTTCACTCACTTCAACTTCAATTCATCATTCATATCCCTTGATTTACTCTTCAATTCTTTATCCAAAAATCTGATCCTCTCTGAGCAATTGAGGTTTTCTGATGACAAGGTTTGCAGTTGATCAGAATAAAAGAACTTAAACATCTTTAAGTTGGATAATGCTTCAGAAAGTATGCAAACTCTGGTAGTAATAATAACCTTTAGTTTTCCTGCATCAAGATGCTTCAAAATGTCCTCTAAGAATGCAGACCATTCTTGAAGACGGTTATTATCAAGATCAAAACGACCAAATATGTCCTCGATTATAACGAAATGGACCAAATCTATGTCGATTATTTTCCATTCAGATGGCAGCCTAATTATAACTCGACTCCCACTCACTCCAAATTTATCCATAAGATGAAAGGCTGTACTAGTTTTCCCCTCGCCTGGATTACCTTGCAGGGTGACATAATTATGATTTTGCAGTTGAAGTGTAGCTGCATTCACTTGCTCTGTTAATATAAAGTCTACCTTTCTAAACGAATCGAGAAGATTTTCAGTTGATCCTGTAGAATGAGAAAACGAAAATCACCGTAAGTGAAAATAAGCCTATAAATATTGAAAAATGGATAATATCAATAATCATTGATCGTCTAGAATATATCTTAGGAAACGAAAAATTGTCTTTCCTGAAAGGATGAATACAATTATATTGATCTGAACAAATGCTGAAAAATGCTAATCCAAAAGGATAGCATTTAACATAAACTGAGAGAAGTGAGTATATAGAGAGGCAACGGAACGAATTCTGTTCTTTATGTAATTCTGTCTTTGAACGCTTATACCCCATTTCGATAGTATCTCCATCCATCACGGATTGAATATATGGTTTCTGTTCATGATTCATGGTACAAGTAAGCTAAAGCGCTCAACACATTATGAAAGTCTAAAAATGAACTTAATTGAGTGAAGAAAGGAAATCGTGTGTTCTTTCACTAATGTCTATTTGCGGATATTGTCTGGTACCATGACCTTTATTGTCCGAAATAAGAAACTAGTTGAAAAATTAAGAAGACTGAGAGTCGAGTGGAATTAGATCACGCATCCAGTATGTAACCTAATGAACTGCTGTGTAAATTGTACGACGGTTTCATTTTCTTTTATACATGAAGAAAATACACACCAAATACAAATTCCCGGAGCTTAAAGTCTGCCTTTATTGCTTTCACGTGCGTTTGATAAATCTGATGACAAAAAAAATCATAAACGTACAAATATTATGAACTGAACCAGAATTCTTTTTATTTATCGGTTAATACAAATCTCTGTGGAAGATTATTTAGCACGGAAGATAATATTTTACAAAGCTGTACATGGTAGTGTTTTTATTACGCCGATTGGAAAAGTTTGCATAATGTTTATATGTCTTTTAAAATAGTGCATATGGAAAATAATATTTTCCCTTTGGCAAGTGCAATAGGTCAGACATAATACATCTATTTTGGGATAAAATATATATTTCTTGATTTGCGTAAAATAAATACAAAGGTTTTTTCTAGTGCTCAAATATTGCTCTACGTGACTTATAAAATTGTTGAGACGCGCAAAGGTTTGCCGAGTTTCCTTTTCATGAAAAAGGTATACATCAAGAGGTATATCAAAGATAAAGCGTATATACTATACATATATTTTATTCATACTACATACAAATGCACATACTTATGTTCCAATTTAAGACTGACTATAGGAGATTGTGAATTGATGGAGGGAGTTAACTCTTCGCATCCCTTCCCAGCGTGTTCGCAACAAAATAGAGTGCTGAAGGGAATGCCGATATTCACAATCATTTCGGAAATTGTTAATTTGCTTCGTTTCAGCTTCCATTTTCATATATATTAATTACATAAATAAAAGAGTAGCTTAGGATTTAAATATGAAAGTGTGTTTTAATCCACAAAGTAGAGCACATTTAAACATTGCATAGCTAGCGTCCTGGGAAGTGAAAGCGCGGCAATTCGATCACCGGTGACTACATCAAAACAAGTGGCGAAATAGTCTAAGCTAAATGACGAACCTGCAAGAGATAATTTAAGTATTTAAAATTATTTACAGTTGATTTAATGCATTGTCATGCTTTACTTACCATTGCTACTGACCATAACATTGTTTTTATCCCACTCCATCCTCTCTCTCTGTTGGTTGGTTTGTCTGCCAGTTTTACCATCATAGCGTAAAACTGACATGCTGACTGACCAACCAACGGAAAGAGGGGATTCGGGGTGCAGGAGGCTTACTATAACATTGTTTTATCGTCCATCTCTCTGTTTCTCTGTTGGTCGATTAGTCTGTCAGTTTTACCATCATAGATCCAGAGAGAGAGATCGAGAGATCGAGATCTGAATCAACTGAGATAAAACTAACATACTGGCTGAGCAACCAACAAAGACTAAGAGAGAAAGAGAGAGAGGGAGCGGGCGGGGGGGGGGGGGAGAGAGAAACCTTCAAACATTTTAATATTTAAAAATGATCTGTTTTAAAACCTTATTTTTGGTTAAAAACAAAAAACTAAATAAAGCATAAAATAGATTACAGTATGTGTATGCCAAGAAATTTACCGTTCGGCATTCTCGTCTCCACAGACAATTGCAACTTTGTATCGTTGGTATCGTGTAAAAATGTAGAAAAATCCCATGGAAAGTGTATACATATCATTATTAGGACTTGGGTTCTTCTAGGTTACTTGGTGTACGTTTAAGTTCAAGGCTTTCATCCAGCTCATTTCTTTTTCTCTCCACAGATTTACACGTATAGTTGTCCCTTACGGCATGAGAGACAGATAATAGGGAAAGCAGGAGAGATTTTGAAAAAATTGTGTAACATGTTTAATTCATTACAAAACGGGGAATTTTATTTTTTCTCGTTATTATTTATTTTATTACTGATTAATAAGTGTAAATTATTCACAGATCTGGAGATAGAAGCAATAGTCTGCTGTTTTTATACGCCATGGACGTTTCACAATTTGATATACCAACAGTATTGGTACATCAAATTCTTTTATAACAACACTTTAAAAGCCATGTTATTTTTAATGGATGTGATATATATATATATATATATATATATATATATATATATATATATATATATATATATATGCGCGAGAGTTGGACGGTGGGTGTCCTTCACGAAGCGCGCGTTCGATTCCTGCTTGAAAGAATTTATAACTCTCTACTCTAACCTGTTTGACATGGCAAAACATAGGGACAGAATTAAACTTGCAGCTTTGAGGATTTTTCTGTTTGCTGCTGTTCTCTTTTACCACCTATGACCAGGTGTTTTTTCACAGATATGTACATGTGTGTTTCTACAATAAATCAATAGCCACACAATATTTGAAGCAGATCATGTGATGACTAGTATTTTGTTACATATGGATGCATTTCTATGTTGGATTTAATTTACTCTTTGTGGCTTTAGACTGTCTAAGGACCATATGATGTTGAAAAAAGTTCCCTTTTCATGGGATTCATTTTAATGTAAAACTGACATTTGGGACCAAAGCTTGCCTTAGGATTCATAGCAAGAGTTTTGGTTCACGGAGTGCACACTTATCCAAGTTAATGGAGAAACAATTCCGGACCAGAAACATTAATCGATTTTAAGGGTATTTCGTGTTTACTGAAGTTTCGGTCTTCAGAGATTACATAATTGTAAGGGTATTTCCAGCATATACTGCAACGATTTTGTAGTTCGTACGTTCTCGATTTTTTATACTAAAGTCATGCAGTTACATCCTTTCCTTGCAAGGTGTCGGGATAGTGTGAAGAAGAAAGACTCGCTCATGTGACCGAAGGTTGTAATGCTATGGAAGCTTCCCACGCTTTACGTAGGTTTTTGAAATATAATAAACATGTCAGGTCTTTATATTGAGATGAATAATTACCTTGATGCCAACTTTGTTAAATACCATCATCTCTCTTTGATGATTTTACGATTAACATGTTTACTTCTTGTATTTTCGGCTACATTACGACGCGCGATGTCATTTCAGTACCGTACTCTCCTGTGTGGAGGAATTGGCTCTACGTCACGAGGCGGGATGCAACAAGCATTTTGATTTGTTGACTGAATTTCCCTTAGCTAACGTTTTTGTATATAAAGACGTCTGCAATGGCGGATGGGGGCGAATTTCAACGATAAAACACCGCACATGGCGGTTGTAATAAAACAAAGCTAATAAAACCATGTCAATGGTAATGCTACAGGTATTATTGAATTTGGAGTAAAGAACCCATAACAATAATATAATAATAATAATTTACCCGATTTAGGCAAACATTCAAAATTACCATTAATTCCCATCCATAGGAGCCTCCTATGTTCCATACACGTCAATTCCAATCCTGGGTAAAAGCCTCAAGTAGATATATAAATTATATGTATAGGAAAAAAAAATAAGGGAAACAACCAATCCTCCAAACTACCAAAAGCCATGTATTGGGATGTATACATTCTGGTGTAAAGTGCAGTGATGGTAAATCCCAAATACCTTTTTCCTATATCGGATAAATGTCAGTACCCATAGGTATGTAAACAACATACATGTATGGTATGATTATCTGCATTGTGGTTGAGTGTGGTTTTCAACGCTTGCATGAATAAATCTATTACATTTTTTTATCCTGACTTAGTTTTCTTTTGGTCAATTGCTAGGCTGGGATGAATCTTTTTATGAAAACGTTGAGTTTAAGTGGGTAAAGAAAACGTTACAATACCAAAAGCAGGACGGAAAACATTGAGAGCTCTTATTAATAGGTACTGTAATTGTGAACCAAGGTTATATTCTAATATGATGTGCTTAATGTCCGTATCTTCAACACATTGGAATATATTTATGGTTCTCAATTGAAGTGTTCACCAGGAAGAAAAAAATAGTATTATTTTTTTCTTCTTTCCTTAAAAATTAATACAGTTCTAAGAAAATAGAAACATATTTTTCAACACGAGTACCGTGAACGGGATTTAATACGCCAGCCCCGTGTTTAATCGTCATCTACGTAAGCACTAGTAGGTACGGTTGACTCCAGAGATAATTAACCAAGGAATCTAAATTACCTCAACCTTTAGTCAAGGTGTGCGGCCCTGAACTAAACTTAATGTACATAAACCATTATGTTCTTATTAGACTTACCATAACGCAATCTCTGACCTTTAGACCCAAGAACCTATCGGTTTCTTTGTTACCCTAAGTGCAAGCCATCCACAAGTATTATCAAGGAACTTACTCTACAACAAAAGTTGTTCTGCAAACAATTGTTCCTTGAGCCATAATGACCATGACTTTTGATCTTATGACGCAAAACTCGACAGGCCTCTTAAACATTTTAACTGCAAGCCCACCGTAAATTTTGGTGAAGGTAAATGGTGAATAAAAAATTGTGCAAACAAATTTATTTGGTCCAGGTTTGTGAAATAGAACTACCGTTATTGCGTGTAAACCATTGTTATTCTTTTAGTTACAGTGACCTTGGCCTTTGATCTTTTGACGCTAAAGTAGACAAGAATCTTCATTACACAACATATGTAAGCCATCCACAAAGTTTGGAAACTGTAGATGGTGGAGAACTTGAGTTATTGCGCGGAAAAGATTTTATTCTTCAGTCAGAGCGACTTTCACCATCTGACCCGGAAGTTCACAGGTTTCTTCCTTACCCCAAGTGCAAACAATTCACAAAGATTAGATTAGTAACGGTAGACTGTAGACAACTCGGTTATTGTGAAGAAACTAAATTGGTATATGACAGACAGAAGGACGAAAGGATGGACAACTTTAACACATAATACGCACCGCCTTAGAGCGGGAGTATAAAATATACTTTTGTCAAACCTCAAACTTTCGTTTTCTAAATAATTCAAAATCAACTGTTGGCAAACATGTTGCAAAAGTGACCTTTATGTTGGTCTAACATTATTCCCTCAAAAGGATTGGTGCTCTACTGGCCAGAAAGAATTTCCAGAATATAAGACAAGTCCATTTCTTCTGTCCTTTCATTCTTTTTAACTGCTGAGTATTGAAACAATCTCAGATATTCTTGAGAAACTCAATCATACAAACTTCAGTGACAAAAATATTTTCTTGCACGTCTAAGTCAATAGATTCACAAAATATATGTATGTGCAGAACAAAAATTTCTTTGTCATCATGAATTGAAAATCACTGAACTTGTCTCAAACAATGTTAAGATATGCCCACATGTTAAATTCGGTTAAAACTATAATTAATTTCTGAGAAAAAAGAAGTTACTTAAGTGGCACCATTCAATGTATTCTTCTAATATATCCAAAACGTAGGTTTGTTAAAATTCCATGTATACTTCTTTTTGTTATCATGCTCATATGCCAGTCCATATAAAAACCACAGTCAAGACCTTTGACTTAAGATGACTCAAAGAGTGCTAAATAAAAACTTTTTAATTGGAATCCAAATAAAATACAGTCTTATCAAAATTCACTAATATATATATATATATATATATATATATATATATATATATCACTGTGTTCATGAGCTCAATAAAGTACAAAAATGTAAACAATGGCTTTTGATTTAACCCCAAAATTTATCAAAATTCACTAATATAAATATATATATATATATATATATATATATATATATATATATATATATATATATATATATATATATATATATATCACTGTGTTCATGAGCTCAGTAAAGCACAAAAATGTAAATAATGGCTTTTGATTTAACCTTAAGGTCAATTAGTTCTGGTTTCAAAACTCTTTCACAAAAGCGCAAATATGTTGGTGGTCAGAGCTGCACCATTTTCATTCAGAAACAGTAAATACTGCAAGAAATGTTATAGTGAACACCCCATATCAATGCCACCATTCATACGAGAAGGGTAGTGAACAGATAATTCGTGATGGCCACTATGCTGTTGTGTTGGAGGTCAGATGATCACCATTATCATTCAGAACCAGCTATATATTGCCATAGTGTTTTAGTGAAGACGCAATATCGATACAAAAATTCGTTCAGGATAAGCAGATATATAAAGATTTTCAGAATGGCCCTCAAAGCAGCCATTTGTAGTTAGATTAGCTTAATTTTTAACACAAGAACAACTATATATTGCAAGAAATAATCATTTTTTATTATCTACCAGTATGGCCATCCATTCAAGAGAATTGGCTGTTACATTATTTATTTATATTTTGTGACCTCACATTGGCATCATTTTCATTTTGGATCAGTCACATATGGCGATAACTGTTTTAGTGCAAACCCCATGTCGATTGTCAATCTCTTCAAGAAGAGTAGTGACAAATAGTTGTTCAAGATGGCCGCCATTGAGTAGCATTTTCTATTTAGGCTCATGCGGATCTCATAAGAAATCTTTTATTGAAAATCTCATGTCTCTATATCCATCTGTTCAGGAGAATTAGCTGTTACAACAAGATTATTCAACATTTGAGAGAACACATTAGCATTATTTTCATTTACCAACTACATACAATGAAAAGCATTCTAGTCAAAATCTCATGTTGATATGACAACCCCTTTAAGAGGAGGAGTGACAATAAGATGGCCGCCACTGAGAAGCACTATTTTGTTTTTAGACCAACACGATGTCATAAAATGTCTTGTATTGAGAACCACATGTCTAAATGAACATATGTTCCGGAGAATTAGCTACAACAAAATTTTCATGATGGTTGCCATGTCAGCCATACTACAAGTCTGATCAGTAGTATTTTTATTTGGGACTAACTAGATATCATAGAACTATTTTAGGAAAGATTATATGTACAACTATCAATTTAAAAGAAGTGGTGAAACAGCATTTAAGGATGACTACCATGGCCATGAGATTGATGGTCTGATTAGCACAACTTTTAGTGAATAAAGCATATCGATAGGACATTATGTTAAGGAGGAGTAACGTATCTTTAAAGATGGCTAACATGGCAGCTATATTGAATGTTAGATACGCACTATTTTCATATAGGATCAACTAGATATCATATGGGAAGTATATCAATGAAAACGACATATCGATATGGCCATCTGTTTAAAAGAAATAGTAAAAACTATATTTTTAAGTTTGCCTCCATGGTGGCTATGATGAATGTTAGATCGGCACCATTTTCATTTACGACCAACTAGACATCATACAAAGTCTTTTATTGAAAACTCCACGTCGATGTGACCATCCATTCAGGACGAGCGTTGATAACAATATTTTCAAGATGCCCCCCATGGCGGCAATATTGGGTGTAAGATAGGCACCATTTTCATTTAGGCCCAACTAGACAGTATATGAAGTCTTTTTATTTAAAACCCAGTATAAAAAAAAAACATCCATACAGAAGGAGGATGTCGTCATAACGAGATGTTCAAGAGCTGCACTGGCCGCTACATTTGATATCCAATTTTCACTATTTCATGTATGACCAAGAAGCCATCATCAGAAAATCTTCTAGTGAAAAAGCTCATGTCGATTCATGAGAAGCAGACAATACGATTTTCAAGTTCAATGCTGTGGTGGCCATATGGGATGCTTTTAGGACCAACTGGACATTCTAAGAAGTCTTTAGGGGAAAATCCCTTGTCGATATGAATATCCGCTCAAGAGAAATAGCGATAACAAAGAAATTTCAAGCTGACCTCCATAGCGGCCATTTTACATGCCGATGGGCATTATTTTCATGAAGGACAAGCTAGGTATCATACAAAATAATTTAGTGGAAACCTCACGTCATTATAACGATCCGTTCAGGAGGAGTAGCGATAACATTTTCTAGATGGCAACCATTGCGGTCATATTGGATGTCAGATGGTCACTGCTTTCATTAGGAACCATCTGGACATCAAAAAAAGTATTTTGGTGTAAACCGCATGTCGATATGACCATCAGTTCAGGAGTAGAAGAGATAACAGGATTTTCAAGATGGCGGCCATATTGGCTGTGACACTGGCACTAGTTGCCTTTAAGACCAACAAGACATCTGAAGTCGTTTAGTGGAAATCCCATATAGATATGACCATGTGTTCAGGAGAAATTGCGGTAACAAGAGTTTTAGGTTTGCCGCCACAGCTGCCATTTTTGATGTTAGATCAGCACCATTTTCGTATATGACCAACTAAACCCTGAGACAAATGTGTCTGTTTTGGTCCATAACAATCCTTCCATTGGTTACGGTCGATGCACGGACAACAGATGATGGACAACAGGCCGTTGTATAAGGTCTTCTAGGTGTATGACCACTAAATGGCCTTTACAACACGTCCCCTTTACAGATTTTAGAGGAGAGAACATATCTCGAATATTCATCCCAATACGACAAAGATGGCAAATTGTATGAGACATTTCACAGATTTTAAGAAGAAGAAAAAGTTGAATGGTTAGAATATATCTTAGTCAAATGAAGCAGTTGGTTCTTTAAAATTGTTAAAATTATACGGTTATCAACAACATTATGTATTCATGTTAACAATGATTTCAAACTCAAAATATTTACAGTATCTTTACTTTATATTGTTCTCCCCTAATGCAGTAATATATTTTTTCTTTTCAACAGTATCACTGTTGAATTTCTTGTAACAGTATTAGGTCCACACGGGTGACAACAGTTCGCATAATGGAGTGTCTTTATGTATGCACTTTTTAGATACTTTGTTGTTGACTGTTTGGTTTTCTTTAACTCTTACAGGCAGAAGTGGTAAATAAAGGTATCTCGTATCTCTCATAATCTATGCTGCTCTGAAACATACATATATCAACAGATATACCTGAGGTATGGGGTATAAACAGGGAAAGTATTTGGAAATATACGAGTTTAAGTGCAAACATATTATCGTCTTAGATTGAACATAAATCAATTTCAAAACATACCGCAATTTAAATCACACTGCTTTCAATTACATGTTAACAGTATGCAACTGGTAATAACTCTTCTGCATATGGAAATTATTTATTCGATTAATTATCCTCTGTCACGATGAAACGCTATAGAGACCCCTAAGATAAATTTCATTCAAGTCTTCTTCTATTAGTCTACATAAGTCTACTTGAAAGTACGTTGACCTGATTTTCATTTAACTGCACACTTTGGACTGGAAATTATATCAGAGTAACTTGGATGAAACTTGATATATAATAACAAAATTTCCTGCATCATCAATATATTTCCATCCGTTTTTACTGTTGTGAATATTGAATGTTGTTGTTTTGATAGGGGAACTGGAGCTACTCACAGATTTAAAGATTATCCTGTACGATACACGAAGTCTTATCAAAAGATAAAACAAGAATAAACTCAATTTCGTATTATGGTATTTTATTGTATTCCTACAAATTTGATAAATTTCACGCCGTAAAGTGCTTACTAGGATTTGTATAAACATGATATGGAAAGACTATATCGTTAATCAGCTTTTTGTTTCAGAAGCGATTATTTTCAATAGATGTAATTTTAAATTAATCAATATTCTGATCGTGTTGGAAACAACATACTCCAGGGGTCATGAATAAATTCTAAGCAAAGATTCATTAATATTTATATTAATTAATTTATATATATTGCTGAAACTATATTATAGAGTATCGTCATCTCGTTTCAAGTCTCATAATTCTTTAATTTATTATCTAATTTCTCTCGCCTTTAAAATACCATTAAAGGTGTAAATTAACATTTTAAACAACTGTAATTGAATGGCATGCATTTTCTTATATTTGCGCTTGCAAACCCGTTACTAGATTGTATACAAAGCATAGATCACAGTATTTATACTGTAACATTTTGACAGGAACCTATATCACAGTGACTAAAATGACACTTCATGAACAATAATACAACTTTATTCATCATTGATATATTTCCACCCATTTTCAATAGTGTGTACATTGAATTATATTGTTCTGATATGAGAATATTTGCTGCTCCTAGACTTATATAATTTCTTATGTCATATCATGAACTCTGGTCAAAATATAAATTTAAAATAAAGGCATTTTGTGTTAGTTTATCTTGTATTCCAGAAACTTTTATCGGCACGGTAAAGTTATGAAAATGATGTTTATTCCTCTGAGGAGAAAAGGCGTAATTTCAACTCACCTTCTTGAACCTCTCCACGAGTTTGTTTCAATAGATGTCATTTTGAATGCATCGGTATCGTGTTTAAAATAAACTTCTCAACGGACATAAATAACTTCATTGCAATGATTCGTTTACTGTATGAAATCAATTGATAAGTCGTTGAAATTTTGGTTCAAAACTTCGTCACTTACTTTTCAAATCTCTTAATTCTTGGCTTTCTTTTCTAACTTCATTTGCCTCTGAAAAGAATAACGTTTGTAACTGACACTTTAAACAGTCGTAAAAAAATATGCATGTTTTCTTTGCTTGTAACATGGTTACTGAGTCAAACTCTTTTGCTTGCAAAATATCTATATTTTCACGATAATGCGTTCTTTTGAAATTGTAGAATGAATGTAATTGCATAGCACAAGCTAGGAAAGCAGGATCAGATCAAGAAATTCATATGGCTTTCATATTCAGCAGATTGCATGTAGTGGAGAAAGGGGACGGGGTGTGCTGCTTCAGAGCCGTGACTCTAAAGCAACCTGGTATATGTTTAAACAATACCTACGATATATTCCAAACCTAAGCAAAAAGGCTACTGAGATGATAATATTAATTTCACCTATAACGTTTTAATTTTCAATATTTTACAAATTATACCACATGCAACCATGCGGGATAAACTAAAATATCACAATTTAATGATCTCGATAATAATGAAAAAGAAACTCATTTTTAAACTTTTCAGTCACTAGTTTCATTGCAAATAATAGTAAATAATGTCAGCACATTATGATCAATGCTACCAATGCGCAACTGGTCATAATTGAATCCCATCTTACTGAAGTTGTCTACTGCTTTGGCACGCTGTCAAAGATATATTATATATTGTATGGTGCATTAATTTAATATATTACATTAAACAGGGCATTGGATCCTTTTCTAAACTGAGAATATCAACATGAATCATATATTAAGCTGCATTATAAGTAACATAATTCCCTATACATGTGTACTGGATAGATAATAACGCCAAATAGTAATATTTTCGAACAATAGATTTTACACTATTGTTTAAAAACTGACTCCATGATATCAAAGTTACATTCTAAGACCTGACATTCTCATACCTTTAATGCAGTCTTCAATTCCCAACATCAACTGCCCCAGTCTCAGTACCATTTGTTCCTGTTTATCTAATCGGGATATAATGTAATGAGCTTTACAGTCTATTGCTTCCAATGCCTGGATAGCATTTGTACTGCCTAAGACCTCTGCGCCCAAGTCAATATTGAAAAATACTTGTACAGGTAAATCCAATATCTGAAACACAAAAAGAGGTATTTAGAGATCATATGTAAAACAAATAAGTAGTTTCATAATGCCGGACCTTGCAGCATGCTAATCCTAACCACACGTATCGAAATACCAACTGTAAATAATTTTGAAAAAAACTTGTGTACAATACACTTTGACAGTTTTATGACGTTTCGCTGTAAGTCCCGCCCCATCCCCGGTTGCTTCAGAAACTGTTTCCTAGTCGACTAACACATAGAAACTTAAGGGGTCATTACCAAATTTAATTATCTAAACAAACAGAAAAATTGTGCGAATATTATTGGACGTTTTAATCATCATCCCTATTCTGCAACATTTGCAAATGATATGATTTTTTGTTCTGTCTTAACCTCCTTGAAGCCCAGGCAATACTTATGTTATTTTTGTCACCTATCTCGAATAATTAAAATCCACTGAAGACTTATGTTTTTTTTCTGCCTTTCGTGATACATTACTAGCATTAAAATAACGCTTCACTGAGTAATTTCCGAGGACTACAGATCACATGCAATTGATTTCTTTTATCCCACTCCAAATCATTGGTCATTATATCCTTGCTATTATTTAGAAATGCCAGATCCTTAATATGAAGATAGGCGTTATATGGCAATAAACTGCAAATTATTTACATCTTCAGAAAGAAGATAAAAACTTCTCATATAAACTGGGTATCTTCATATCTGAACTGTACTTTTTACTTTATTATACACATTAGCCATGTCACATTCAGTTTGCAGTAAATTAACTATCCAGTATTGTCCCATATTGCATATAGATAAGTTCATATTGTAACCGAATCTTTTTGCACGTACTGTTGTTAAAAATGTGACGTAGGCCTTCTTTTGTATCCAGACAACATGGAACACGGATACGCTGATGACAGGAAAATCTAATTTATAATATATTAGATAGAAGCACTGTCGATGCAAAGCTACTGTTGGCGGCAGAGCTGCCAGAGCAGATAGTAGAGAAGGCATTGGTTGCTGACTGATTGATAATCTCTGTTTCAATTTCGATGACAAGAAAATGATAGCGGAAAGATGCGTAGAACTGCTGCTTGAAAGGACAGAAACACACATCTTGTAAAATCTAGAGTTGATTGCGTACTAAACATCAGAGATTCAGAACTTGATAGGCAAAGAAAATACATTTACAAACAAAATTAATGCGTGATTTATTACAGAATTGATGCCTCATCAATGAAGCATGAAAGACTACAAGCATTAATGATTTATTTCATTAAGTGTGCTATTTTACCTTCTTTATCTCAGAAACTGCATCAATGCATCTAGTTAAGGATTTTAAGTGGTTGTGATCTTCAAGAAGTTGTATTATTTTGTGCATCGAATCCTTCATTTTGCTTTCAGAGAATTTCATATCACTTGCATGCATCAACGCATTACGGATTAAGGACACCTGAAAATACAAATAATTATTTTTGTTTGCGTTTTGTGGTATTTTGTGCTTTTTTATAGAAGCCAACGCACAAATCCGAGTTATCTACAGGTAAAATATACAATATTTTTAATCGATGTTAAAACTATTCTGAAATGAAAATCACATGTCAATTTAATTATAATTTTGCTTTCAGAGAATTTCATATCACTTGCATGCATCAACGCATTACGGATTAAGGACACCTGAAAATACAAATAATTATTTTTGTTTCCGTTTTGTGGTATTTTGTGCTTTTTTATAGAAGCCAACGCACAAATCCGAGTTATCTACAGGTAAAATATACAATATTTTTAATCAATGTTAAAACTATTCTGAAATGAAAATCACATGTCAATTTAATTATAATTTTAAGCAGCAAAGTTTTATGTGAAACGATGGAGATATGAACAAAGTTAATGTGGCATGGAAATCTAATAAATAACGAAAGTATTTGGAAACAAAATTTATCTAATCTTATATCGAATTCACTAAACATTTCTAAAATGCAAATACAAATTACTCTCTAAATTTGGTTATAAAAACACTGATACACAAATGTACATTCGTTTATGAAACTACATACCTGTTTCCTTTCACCCGCCAAAGGTACACACATGTCTTATTCCGTAGTTGTGTAAGGAAAAATGACCAAGATGCGAACATTAAAAATGTGGCATAGCTGAAAGCAACTTTCAATTTTTTTCTGGCCTTTTTCTTGACTAAAATGCATTGCTGATGATATTTGCCATACCTAGTGAGAAAAATGTCTATGAAAAAAATCTGAAACTGTCTTTTGAATAAAGGCATGATATATATATATATATATATATATATATATATATATATATATATATATATATATATATATATATATATATATATATATATATATATATATATATATACAAACTTTTTCGAGCCCTTCTTTGTGCCTTTATTCGAAAGACAATTTCACACCTTTTTCTTGGATATTTTTCTCAGTAGGTACGGCAAATATATTCGAAGATTTTATGCTTCAATGGTAAATAATGAAGCCAATGCATCAAAAACAAAAAAAAATAGTTTTTCATGTATCAGTTCTAAATGAAATAAAAATTACATGATGTTATAGCCACTTTCTCATAGCATGTTTATACAATATAAATTAAAACAGAACATTTCCTTAAAAGATGCTAATCTATATGCAATTTATAAATATGAGTTACTCGTGGTGTTAGGATTTGCACACGACATACCTCCTTTGTTAACTGCACCCCCATTACGCTCAGTCGACTACTGAAATATGTACAGTATCTCATTAGGCTCATCAAGGCTGGAGCATCAGATTGGCTTGGACCCGTATTTGTGCGAGGCTGACCACTCGGCATGAATATTTTGGCACACTCCCAAGGATTGAATGGCCAGGCCAAGACGTTACTATTATCCCAGCATATTTTCTTTCAGGATGGCTCTTGATGCGTAGATAATAATTCACTCATCCATTTATCACACATGCTTGAAGGGCACGGCCTAACAAATTTCCAGACTGATTTATATAATCGGATATCCGAGGAGTAACATTTATCACACGGTGAGAATGGCACAGTTGGTCCTTCGTAGAGTTTCTTTATTATGGACTGATGCATGGACTCTGTCTCTGTAAGTATGAACTCCTGAAGTCCAGTTTTCATCAAGTTCAATGCAAGGCCCACTTTCAACCAGTTAATATAACCAGGATCTCGTACCTGTTCCAAAAATGTTGGACTTGGCGTAGCCATTCTCTCTTATATGTTTTCAACTGTCTGTTAAGAGAAAAAAGTGACTTTTCAGTCCATTTGAGGTAGCTTTTAATTGAATTTCAAAAGAAAAGATACAAATTTTAAATTTTATCTTCGTTTCTTCTTCTTCTTCCTCTGCTGCCACATACTAATAATAATAATAATAATAATAATAATAATAATAATAATAATACATTGTGAGAATGAACCGATGTTTCTTTTGAGTGGGGAGTTTATTTTTTTAATTTTTTTATTTTTTATAAGACCGAGCAATAAAACAATCTCTTATGCGGTAGCCCTCAGGGGCATACAATATAAACTTTCAGCATAGAGGACAAGCCAATAATATCTTCTAATTAGAGGAATTTGAGACAATAGAACAAGTCTGTATTTGATTTCATCTATTACATCTCGCTATTATTTTAAATACACAACCTCAAATTTTGATAGTGCATAACGTATCTCTCTTTGTTTTCAACGTGAAAAATAATTTATAAAATAACAAGTTTATACCGTTCTTCTCTCCTATCCGTTTCTTCTGTAATGGCGATAGGTCACATTCATGTGGAATTAGCTTTTCCAGGCACTAATTGATGGTCTTAATATAGTCGTGCAGATGTATTAAAACCTCTAAATCTACTTCCAAACTAACAATAAAAATATGTTGTCGTCTTTCATGGACATCAGATTGTCATTATGAGACTTTGTTGCTCATTTATAGTTCTTGACATACATGAATTGCCTCATCGCCTATTGAAACAAATTGTTAGCATTAATGTGCATAGTGAATGTTTTTAAACATTACCGATCTTATTCTCCACCATCTCTCATTTTCTTTTTTATTGACATAGTAATCAATATTTGCTTTACAGAATGTATGCGGTATGATGCTTATTCCTCCTCTAATCCTTGATCCAATGATTAGAAAGATATTACAGTATGTAAGTAATTACAATTCTATTTTACGAACTTTTCAAAACTCACATTATGTGCTTGTCTCAGCGTTCAGTAATGCAGACATTTTTTAACTTTTCAATAATATCACAGAACATTTTAGTATCTTTCTTCACGGATACGTCATGCAGATCAGACAACTCGAGGTAATCGGGTTTCACACCATCTGTGATTTGCATCAGTGGGTAAACTGAACTCAGTATTTTGAAATAGCTAAGGCTGAAACTATGCACCCCTGAGCAACGCTGTACGCTGCAACGAAACCTATGACATCTTTTGCACACTGGTAATGCTCTTTTGTATTCAATAATATTAACTTAGTTTCCTTAAATAGTTTAAAATCGTCCATGAACTCGTATGGATTTTATTAGATATTTGGATTCCATGTGTTTTAAACTGTTTCATGGTTTGAGATTCTTTGCAATTTGTTTTACCTATTGTCCCGTGATCCCAAAGCCATATTGGAATTTGTCAGTTCCCTTTACAAGAACATCCTTGCCGTCCTTTTCAAATCTGTCGGCAATGAAATCCTTACTGAATTATATGTATTTTTCATAATTACTTGGTATTATTGTCACTTCTTGATTCATCCTGTTTTGATGAATGGATGATATTCATTGACTGACCAATTGTGAATAATAAACAGTGTATATTTTTGATGTCTGGAATTCAATTTACATTCGTTACATGCAGGACCTCTGCACTTAACAGTTAAATAACAGTGATCTCTTATTTTGTTGGGTTTAATTTCGTCTTTGGTGATTTCCTTTTACAAAATATCACTTCATTTTGTCAATGGCGAGACCCAGCAAGTGTGTCCAATCAATGAAGACACTTTTACTTGCCTATGACAGGAGCCGAAAACTACACTGCTATAGTATATTGGTTTTGAAATCCATCCGTTTTTCACAAGGCCACATAAGCAGATGGAAGTAGGTCTTAAAAATAAAAAAAATTCCATATGAAGCCGATGAACTGTGTAAAAACTTTCCATATGAGGCTGATGAACTGTTATTTAATTTATTTTAATTATCAAGTCTGATGCATACTAATGTCATAAAATTACTGTTTTGTTTATTTCAGTATTAAAATTCAATCATAACGTAGCATGTACATTTAGTGATTCATTTGACCGTATTCAGCCATATGAAATTCGTGTATATCAATACAAGTCACCGTACATAAAACCCCAACTATTTTTGAAATCTCTTCGTGCATAGAATATTATTCTATTTCACAATTGATTAACATGTCCCTACTCTTCGCTGTGTATGGCATAAAACAACCATAAAATCATTGTTTAATTTTTTTAATACTCAAAACACATGTACATACGACCGAAACTGTTGCTCAAAAAGATATATTTTCTGAATTTGAAACACATCATTAATAAAAGCTTGCATTACTCATTCCACTAATGGATAACAATAAACGAAGCAATAAATAAAAGACACTAACATACGTGGACAGAAAATAACATTCTATACAAGAAATTCCAGTCTTACGAAGCTGTTATTATCATGTATAGAAATCTAAGAGGACGATTATCTGCCTTTGCCTAATAGACGTATAATAGCATGAGACACCGTGCCTGTATAAATGCAGGTGTCACACATTTTCCGGATTTTCATACTTCAAATAAATCATAACCCAAAGCACATCTCTTGTCTATTTTCCTCTTTTAGTCGTTTGTATAATTCTTGTCTAGTTTTTTTATCTCTATGCTGCATATATTCATTATTATGATTCTCAGTTTCCTTTTCTTTTTGTTATCTGAGTCTTGATCAACATATTCTTGGTGTACCCTTGTCTTGCAATATTTGTCAAACGATATTTGTATTGCAATGTTTCTAAACGATATCAAATGTATTTACATTTATACCTTTCATCATCAATGTTTTCCTATATGTAATAATAAGCCAGCGAATATTCACGATGACTTTTATGAGAGTATGCTCACCGAAGGCATATGATATATTTTGTTGCCTGTGTATGCATCTCTTCTATTTTCTTCTCTTTTTTTTTTTTTTTTGCAAGTGTGACATTTAACCGTCTCAATTTATTTACCAGATTATATTTACAATAGCTGAAATACCAGAACATCAGTTCTTAATTAACTCGAGGGGTAGCACAGCAAAGTGTAGAGGGTATGTACTCTCCCTGTCCAAGTGTCTATATAAGACGATTAGTTCCCGACATAAAAAACCGGGTTGAAGCAATACAAATCTTTAAAATGTACATATGGAATCAACTTTTCGTTCTCTTATTTAGCGATTGTATTTAATTTAATTAATCCCCAGACTAAGTATTTGCCTTGCGAGAAAGAGTCCAATTCTAAAATCAAAAAGATTACTTTATATGTAAAATATTAAATCATTGCATTCTTAATTGTTTTTTCATTTTTGATAAATAATTTTTCGATTTCTTAACTGATTCTTCTCCTTTAAGCAAAACTACTGTGACTTACTCACTATATTTACCTTAAAACATCGTTGTTCATGTTGAATATTCAAATAAGTATTCTTCAAGAAATGGATCAGAAAATTATGTATATTAAATCAGGTACCATCCAACCTCAATTGTGCATAGAAAAGAGGGAATTCGTATGTAGTTAGATGCAGGCATCCAGACATATGTATGTATGTATGTACGTATGTGTGTATGTATGCATGTATGTATCTCTGCGTATAAATATAGTATTTATGTTATCGTGCTAGTAGGGAAGAAAAGATATACATTAGCAGATCTTAAAAAGACATTTATGAAGAATGAAGACAAACGTATATATATATATATATATATATATATATATATATATATATATATATATATATATATATATATATACATCAACTTAATTTGGAGCCATCTGAAATAAACTAATTATTTAATCATTCTTCGCTAGTAATTTGTTTCAAGTTAAACTGCATGACATATCTACAAAGTATCTGTATGCAGTTTTTCTGTTCCCCAAAATACATAATTCCACCAGAGAAACTGGATGAATGCAAAATTATACGACAAGTACATGAAACTGTATTAATAAGAAAGAATTAGGTCGGTAAAGAAGGACGTCGGTCTTTCCCGGGGTATTTTTGTTGTCCCTGCTTATAATAATTAAATAATATTCAAATTCTTATTAAGTTTCTGCTGATATGATCTGCGATTTTGAAGAAAGTTCTGTACTCCTTAGTGTTGCTTATTCACCTGCATCATCACGAGGAATTCCGCTCACATATAGTGGTGCATTATTTTTCGCATCTAGAATTAAAGTGCTGGAAGGGCGTAATAATAATAATAATAATAATAATAATAATAATAAATCATCACCGTCATCATTATCATCAAATAATGCCACTAGGGGAGGGGAAGGCCGAAGAAACCTATAGGAAAGAACGTGACGCACGGTATGTTAAACAAACGCCTAAAAACTAGAGCTTTCGTTTAAACCAAGTTAGACATTGCAATATCCAATATATCTCGCTTTGGTAACGTATATATAAGTGTAAATTAAGGTATAATATCCTATCAGCAATGTATTCATGTCGTACAAATTTGACACCTTTATCCTCCTTCTTGTGACCTACAGTCAATGTTATCAATATTCGCAACAATATCAAACAACACTATATATTATCATATTGCCGACCGGGACAAAATATGTGTGACTCCCCGATCTGGAATCCATTGATAAGAAACGTAACGAATTAATACGAAGGAGGTTTACGATTGAAATACTGCATCTAAAGTTCTGCTTATTACGGACTGATTAACTCCTGATTAATTGTCTTCTTTAACAGGCTGATCCAAACCTTTAATCTAAAAAGAGCGGAGGTCAAATTCCTTCCCGAAATTTAATAGGGATTTTAAATGGTCTTAAGTCACACATCTTCTAGCCGTGTTCTATAGAATACATAGTCCCTTTAACTTTGCACCTGCACTCAAAATGGCTTCGTCACATTTGAAATTAAATTGAACTGACACGCCAGCCTACACGTGTGATCCATATCTTTGTATTTACGAGTCCCCTAACTGGAAAGAGATCTGTATGTAATAACGAGTGTCAGTTGAGTTTTCCTGAAATATGTTTGAAACATTTTTGTAACTGTGTAACCAAATCTCAATTTCCTTACATAATGTTAAGATATATCAACATGTTATTGTATTTTTGGTGGAGCTGCAGCATTCAAGATCGCATCATCAACAAGAATAACTTCGAGTATATCAATCACATAAATGTAGTCCTCTACGTGATCTGCATCTGTTGAAATAAGATGTTTATCACAACTTAGAATAGTTAACAAGAGAGTGTTCTACCTTGAATAATAATCTGAAGATCGAGAATAACAATTTACCAATGAATAACAGCAAGGTATTGCATGCTATGTGTAAATCTCTAATGATGAGCCATATTTTACCGTTTACACATGGATGATATAACTTGTAGATGAGTCCGTCATGCCACTCAAAGTTGAACACTTTTGTATTATTATGAAAGGTAGCAAACGCTTTTGAGTTTCACCCCAAGATATGCATGCATGTATGCAACAGAAATGCCACCATCAATTTCACAACGCTTTCGCAGAAGTGGATAAGAAAACTAAATATCTTGAAAATGTCACAAGCCTATGGTATAGAATCTCTACATTTTGCATCAGAGGAGCGTTAGTTATGTCTATGTATTTGTTCTTGTAGAACTTGTTCCCTCCACCACTGTTATACAAATAAATACTGTTGTTTGCTTAAAATGAAAATAATATATCTGTATGTGGTCTTTTAGTTGAAATATCTTTTTTAGTTTTCGATGAATCGATGCACCATATAGCAAAATAATTGATCTCCTACTCACTGAACAAAATATCACAAAACCAAGTGATGACAACATTTTGTAACAATTGATATGTTTGGGAAAAGATTCATGGAACTAACAAACACATTGTAAATAATTTTAATACAGCTTGTATCATAAGCAATGAAAATATTGATCCAATATTTGATAATGTTATAGAACATCTCAGTCAATAAGGAAGTGAGCATCGTCATCATTCTGGTGACAATTAATATTTGTGATGATTTACGTCATAAGCCAACAGGACACGCTATAACAAAAACACAAGAATTTTTGCATTTTGAAGGCAATGAATATTCATGCGAATGATTACACATATTAATAGGTCGTTTGACATAGGAACAAGAGAGTAAATCGGTTGTTTTTTTTTTGTATACGGAGAACTTTTAGCCGGAGAACTATACTCAACTCCTTTAGCGGCACAATTTGTCGCCAGAATGTTTGGATGATGAACGGAGCAGAGCAGAGCAGGCACGAAGTGACATCAGAGGACATGTAATATTTGAACAAATAATAAGTTCAGGAAAAAATAATTTTTGTCTGATGATGCGGGGTGGAATTGTCTCACATTAGAACCAAGGGGAAACTTGTAGCAGATGACGGGGTTCTATTTAGTAGTTGGGCGTTATGAATCAGTCTGGTCGAAGAAGAAATTAGAGCAAATGATGGATGTGGACTATCACACAAATTGAATTCGGATGGCCTCATCACTGAACCAGTCCAATCTAACAATAGAATTGCAAAATAAAGCGTACATTCCCCGTTCTAAACACAGTAACTGGCGTAGTCCGTCTTTCTCAAATAAAGGTTAAAAATTTCGTGGTTTTCTATGTGAAATCGCTCAAAGCACATGGCAAAGTATCATATATAGCCACCTGCAATCCAAACGAACTGTTGCAGGCACTCTCTCTCTCTCTCTCTGTATGTCTGTCTGTCTGTCTCTCTGTGTGTGTGTATTTGGTGTAAATAGAGGACATTACACACCAACGTCCTGATGATACACCTCCTCGGTTGGAAAAATTTTCAAATCTTGCTTCTAGGAACAGGTTTGGTCCTGAACAATGTAAAAACATAATTTGAAGGAAGGTCCTCGTTTACACACTTGGTGCTTGTTTCGTGATTTTGGAGTGCATCTTTCCTCCAAAGCTGGCGATACACACGCCCGAAACCATGTATTCGAGTGCCCGGTGGAAAACTTGCAAAGAGATCTGTGCTATCAAATTAAAGGTTTTCAAAAATTATTATCTCTCTTTAGATCCAGCATCAAATAACAATAACTTAGTTAAACTTGAAGAAGAAACGCTGATGTATATAATGGTCCCTGGTAGTTTTTTTTAATATTTCACATATGAGTGTCAATAGTGATGGGAAACTCAAGATGCAGTCATGATGTACATGTTCATTACAAACAAATCCACAGTACGTCATGCGAAAAAAGTACATGAAACAGCTATTGAAAATACGTATAAATTCCTTGTCGAGTTGTACCAAAGTTGCGTAATTATCCTACCTAAATGTGGGGTCAAAACACCCTGTCTGCAATGAGGCTACACACATGTACGCCTTTGAAAAGAAAAAGAAGCCCTTGATATGCAACATTTGTATTATTCAATGAACTATATCCGCCCCTATTATATCATACTTAGTGTTCAAAACAGGAGAGAGAGGTTGTGCAACTCATCACAGATCCTGTTGTAGTGGCATCAAATTACGATAAACCGAATTTGGACGTTACGTGTATTTAACTTCAGTAGATAGATAGATAAAAGTCAAACATTTTTATCATCTAGATTATCATTCCAAACAATAAACATTTCATTACAGCAATATGTGTCTTTCATCATCGCAATAGCACGACTTACCTGTAGCGTACTAAAGGGGGGGGGGGACGGACGGGGCGGTTGCCCAGGACGCCAGAGGTCTTGGGGCGCAAAAACATCTGATAAAAATTCAGGCCTCGTATTCTGGCCCTTTGGGCCATCATCGTCGCCCCAGGCGCCATTTACCCTTAGTATGCCACTGACACTTACGACAATATGTGCAAGCAAGTCATAAACTGATGTATGCATTCAATGTGCTTTTATACATATATGCCTGCCTCAGTTTGTGATTTGATGGCTTTGATTTACAGATCATGGATAATGCGTGCATCCGTAGTTCTGTTGTTAAGGATGTCTGATTAAAACACTACACAAAATATAAACACACCAAACACTAAACTGTCTACAAGTACAATGGTGTCAATCGAGTATTATTGCACTTTCTTTGCCTTCCAAATTTAAACAGGTTTTTAATAATAGCTTAAACGCACAGACTGCTCTACGGGACAGCCTATATACTGTAACTGTATGAGACACTCCTACTCATATAGTCTTGTTTATGTAAGTTTTACACAGAATGTGACCCAGGTATCGGAAAACTGTTTAAAAATTCCTTCACATTCCTTGTATAATATCAATCAGCTATACAAAACACCTTTACAAGGTACTATGAATTGCCAACTGTATACTTTAAGTGACCTGGAAAGTGAACTGTGAGAGTAGTGTAACATTGTAGTGTATCTTTATCATCATTTGCGTCAAAGCAATACAAAATGAAAACTGTTTGCAAGTATGTATTAGAAAATTATCCCCGTCCACTAACTCTATACATACACGTACTATCATAGATCAGTTTGACGCCTGTACTTCACTTCTGGAATTACAGAACGTCAACCCTATTACAGTCAGTGCTATAGCTATAGCTAGGGACTTCAGTTCTGTTAAATTATATATGTTGCGTTTTTTCTTTTTAAAACTTTATTTTTAGTACACTAGTATTTTGTGTGTTGAGATTGATATAAAGCACTCTACAAAATATAATAGAAACAATTTTGCATGCATCATCGATTTATTCAGCTAAAACGACTTAAAAATACGAAGTCACCAGGAAATACATAGTATGATAAACACAAACATTCGCTCCTATTTTCTATATTTATTTTTAACATATTTTAGAGAGAGAGAGTGTGTGTCTGTCTGTGTGTTTGTGTTTGTGTGTGTGTGTGTGTGTGTGAAGATTCATACAAGTATTATACAACAACGACATTACTCTTTGTGTGAACAAATATAATAATTGACGATCAGGCCAGTTTCCTGCCATAAACGCTTGAATCCAGCTAACTGGTATGATCTCCAGAGCGATGCACTATTCCGAAATTTGTTATGCCACACTGAAATCTAATTGTAGAATAAACGGTCAATCAATTAATCAAACAATCAATCACAACAACAAATACTCAAATAACAATATAATTGCCATAAAGAACTGATGATAGTCGTAGCTAAAACCCTTGTGGAGGTTGCAGTTACTTAATGCTAGTATGTATTATGAAGCAGTCGTATCTAATACAGCATTTAAATTCGTTCACTTTCTTTGACAAAGTTTTAAAGTGATAGAGTTAGCGCACACATGATGTTACCCTCCAAATCAAAAAGTTTAATAATACAGATACAGATCGAGCAAAACTACAGTTTTCTGTTCCTTTTTCTGACATGGTGTTGGATTACTTTCGCACAAATTAAATTTTGACCTTTTCAGTCTTCAAAATTATCAATAAATGCGTATGCTCCGTTCCAGATATTCATACACAATGTTGGTGTTCGTCTGGGTTTCATATCTTGCCAATTACACCACAATGGATAAAACATTTTGCTGTGTACAAATTTCAATTTATTATTTTGTGTTCGCTAAATTGTCTTCATAGTCTGTTGTTTAGTGTTGGATATGTTTTGGAAGTTCTGAAATGGGAATTTCTCGATGTATTCATGTATTTATTTCGCATTTGACCAAGCAACAACAACAAAAAAGGGGGGGGGGCAGTCGTATTAAATATTACTTCTACACCCGAATTTCCTAAACATACACAAACTGGCCTCCATATTTTGAGTAGATAGTCCGTTTTATGCTATATTTGTCGGCCAACAGTTCGGCTTATACCACATATAGGGCTTTCTCCTGTCGTAAATTTTGAATGGAATCTAACCGTCTATAAGGATGTAACTCAGACATTTACTGTTACAAAATTGTTTGAAGGTACATCACATTAAAACATATAGGGCTGGTACTATTATGGCTATCACACCTTATTTGCTAGTCAGTTGGTGACAGCATTTCCACTCATGTGTTCTACAAAAAAAATGAAGGAAAACGTTTTGCAAGAGTATGCACGTTGGCCTTTTTCAGTTTCTTTACAGTTGGAAAATTCACCACGTCAAAGAAAATTACCTAGCATTACATTATTGCCCAAAAGGTGTAAACATTGATGGACATTAGGGTCAAATAGTTTTGATGGTTGTGCACTCGAAAACTATCAAACTGGCACAGTAATACAATAATCATGTCTGATTGTGGAGTCTTATGTATAAGTTACAAAATAGACCTAGTAAAGGACAAAAGGAAATTGAAATAAAAGCATTCAATAAGAATGACCGAAGATGTAACCCAACTAAACATGGGTCTCATTAACAGGCTCTCTAAGCACTCGAAGAGAGAATCTGCCTGGTACTTTAATTGCCGGATCTATGACAAAACAAAAGCAGGGAGAGGACTTAGATTTGACCTTTTTGATGACATTGATGCAGTGATTAATTCAAAATCATAGATCGCATATGTATGATTAAAAGTTATCATTGGACCTTTTGTTTCACTTATCAAAAAGTTCAGAGAACTGTGATCTGTGTAAATTATTCCATGTCTTGTGATGATTGTGCCGAGGTTTGTAAATATCTTTTTTATACTTTGTGCAAATAACTTTTCATACTTATTTTAAATATTATGATACTAATGAAGTATGTAAATACATTTAAAAAGGCTGCTTTTATGGAATGATAAATGGACATAAAGTCACAAGACAAAAAGTCACAAATACACATAAGACATAAAGTCACAGGACAAAAAGTCACAAATACACATAGGACATAAAGTCACAAGACAAAAAGTCACAAATACACATAGGACATAAAGTCACAGGACAAAAAGTCACAAATACACATAGGACAAAAAATCACAGGACACAAAGTCCACTTTTAATTTTTTTTAATGTTGCAATGTACATAGAACAAAAAGACACAACTGCACTGTATGACACAAAGTCACACGATGAAGTGAGTACAGACCTGGACCATCATCTTCTAACAATCCGAAGGGTAGCACCTTTGTACCCAACAGCCATATTTAGTGTACACACAGCAACTATTCAGGGTAACCCACATACCAGCAACATATGTGAGGGATGGAATAATAAGTTTTACACCTTGGTAGGCTCATCGCACCCATGCATATGAACCTGCATAAACTGTTTACAGAGACAAAATGCCATAGTCACCCCAGTAGTGCAGAAATCCAAGTCGTAAAGAGAGTACCACAACGCCTATTTTTACTGCAGAAGAGACCACAGAATGTGTGTACTGATTATATTTAGGGCAGGAAGACCATTCCAAAGTTTGTTCGCGGTGTTGCTATGAACATTCGACTTACAACAAATACTGAAGTGTACCAAGAATTATCAAACTAAGAGTTTATTAACCATTTATATTAAATCATTTATAAACCTTTGCATTAGTAGTTACAGTTGCACCAATGTGATTATTTTGTTAGTACTTTGTATACTCTTTTGTTGTTGTTGTTGTTATTGCAAACCGTTATAAAGTATCTTAAAAATATTGTGAAAAATCATACATTGTTTATTATGTTAATATCTCATTGAAGAAGTTGTGTCATATAGAAATATGCAACATTACCCAATTCAAATTGTGACTTTTTGTCCTGTGACTTTCTATCTATGACTTTTTGTCCTGTGACTTCCTGTCCTATATTCATACGGAATAGGTAATACTCTATAATGTATGCACGTATAACAAGACTTCCAACGTATGCAAATAATTTGTAAAATGAAAACCAGATCTTAGGGTGGAAATACACACTAAAGAACTTTGTTAGATAGTTTTGCAACCGACACAGAATCCAAGAAGAAAATGCATTAAAGAAAGTCGCTGACTGTGCAATTGAGCTAACAAAAATACATTTGTTTTAATAGCTTTTGCAATATAAAATCTTTTTCATCTTTCATTAGAAGAAAACTCATTATCTATGTGAAACATGTTAGAAAGTTATAATTTGCCGCCCACGCGGATTATAACTATGAACCCGAACCCCAAGTTATAGTACCTCTCTCTCTCCCTCTCTCCCTCTCTCTCTCTCTCTCTCTCTCTCTCTCATGTTTACCTTCAGTATGATTAATTTGAGACGGGTGATTATATAAAAATTTTCATATTCCAGGTGACTCGGAGAATCATTCTTGTTAATATACTGGTATTGTTTCTATTCTTATGGATGTTTGCTCACGAAGGCATACGGTTTATATATAATACTTTACAATGTATGCACGTATAATAAGATAATAACAGTTAGTTTCAGCATTCAGGCAGCAGCAGGTGGAGAGAGCAGACGTGTGGCAAACGTTTGACGGTAGAGGGAGACGCAGTGGACGAGGAGGGGAGGAGGCAGTCTTGGCAGCCTTGCAACAGCTATGGAACACCCAACTACAACTAAAGAAGTATGGAAGTATGGGGCCAAGCTGCTGTGCTGGCCAATTGAGTAAATGTCGACCTACCCCCCCCCCCCCCGCCAACAGCCGACCACATGGAGCAGCATGTTCTACATAGCGAGCTACCAAGGGGGCGCTGCGTTAAAGATAGAGCCGGTACGGCAGACAGACAGAGCTTCTCTACCGGGGACGGCCTGCTGTTAACAATAGTCCTTCTAAGGGCTAACACATTGCCTGAATCAATGGGGTTTTCAATTTGGCTTTTTTTCGAAAACCCCTTTTGATTATACTCTTTTAAAACACAAATTTGATCAATTTCGAACCACCGTCTAAAAAATTACAACTTACAATTGTAGTGTGCGTGATACGAGAAAGATATGAGTAATTCTTACTCAAAGATTGGTATTGTTTTTTTGCAAATAATATGTACACTTTGTACACAAAATTTTCACAACTGGAAATACTCGCGTTAAATGGAAATTTTTTTGTAACTCGTAGTATTGTCATAATTGAACAAGTGGCTCACACTTTATTGGTATTAGGGACAGCCCGACTTAGTTTAACTGGGCAGAATTTGATCATGTATGTACGTTCCTGGCGTTTCAGCTTCCGTCACGCTTCGCGCTTTCGCTTGCCTAGTCCGTGCCGCCTGTGCCACTCCAGATTGCATCCTTGAAGCAATTCAATCAACAAGTGCGCTACAACGCGCACATATATACCTGTAAACATTGTGGTTCTAGTCCTATGTACAGGTATAAATGTACACACTCTCCAATAGCGCGCATTCATTTAACCCCCTTAATTGTGGGGAACCATGCTGCGCTGGAGGGGTCTACTTAGCAAAGTGTCAGGTGTGTTGCGAACTGTTAACACACCTGACTAAATATGAAATTAAAACTTACACATCCCTCTGGGGTGTGTAAACTTACACATCCTCCAATAGCGCGCATTCAATTAACCCCCTTAATTGTGGGGAACCATGCTGCGCTGGAAAGGTGTACTTAATTAGAGTCAGGTGGTTGCAAACTGTCAACACACCTGACCACTAAATCCCTCTATGCGTGCTTTGCACGCTGCGGGGGTACATAGTCGTACATGCCCGAAGGGCGAAAACGACTCTAATTCAAATATCAATCAATCAATCGTTAGATAATTTTTCAACTGAGATGGGATTACAGACGGAATTGCATTAAATAAAATGGTTGACTGTGAAACTGAGCTCATAATTACACATTAGACGGTTATGTAAATACATAACACTTTAATAGCTTTTACAGTCTAAAATCGTTTTCATCTTTCTTCGGAAAAAACTTTTATGGAACTTGAAGTCCCATGATGGTTTTTTTTTTTTTTTGTTTGTTTAGCCTTTTACATTTTTTATTTGGAGATACACTATTCGACAACCAGGATTATGTCTTCATGTGGGTGTTTTCTGAATAGTTCATAATTAAGTCTCTTTAAAAATGCTTATATCAAACTGATGCATGAACACCTGCGGTTAACTCTCTCTCTCTCTCTCTCTCTCTCTCTCTCTCTCTCTCTCTCTCTCTCTCTCTCTCTCTCTCTCTCTCTCTCTCTCTCTCTCTCTGTCTCTCTCTTTCTCCTGAATATGTGGAAATTCAGACTCGAATAGGCTGACACCACAGACGAGACAGCACACCTTTTTATCTTTTCTTTTGTTTAGTCCGCAGTTGCAAAAGAGAAAGTCCGCATTCAGATAATATCAGCGACATTATACAACACATGTATGTTAGTCTCAGTTAAAATAAATAAAGATTCGATACAAAAAACATGGTTGGCAATGGAGAGAAACCGACTCATAACTGCCACTGAACCGCAGACAGCCTGACTCTTTGGATATGTCGTCTCGCAGACGCAAAGGAGAGTAAGAAAATAGTCCTCATGGTAAGGTTCTTGAAAGAAGCTTACCGAAAGGTATAAATGTGGCTTTAGTTAAAAACCACAAGACACACGAGATGTTCCATCTAGGCATCAGAGAGCGAGACACCAGTCTCTGCAGCTCCAAATACCTGATCAGGTAGGCAATATGAGAATCCCAACCGATGACCGGGCCTTTTGAAACTTTGAGTGTGTTGGAAAGGGGTGTCCCATAGACCTTGATAGCAGAAACAGAACATTGTCTCTCTTCAAAAAGGAAGAGAAGAAAATCTGCCATATGTAGTAAATATACATTTTGTATTCAATTATTTCCATTTATAATTTTTCTAAATCATTATTAATATGAAATAAATGTAATTAATATTCAATCTATTTTACTTTTTTAAAATTTATATTCAATATTCATTGCGCATGCTCAATTAATGTATTCAAGTGAAATATTTCCTACAACATTTGGCACGTCACATTGACTATTTGGGGACAACTAAACATTCGAAGCCTTAAATCATATAGAAATAGCCAATCACTGTTCTCAGGAGTCAGAACTATACAAGAGATGCCTAAGATGCCAACTGGTGTACGCGAAGATGTCTCGCTCAAGCTATCTACCGAATCTAATCTTGGCCGTCCCAGTGATACATTCGCTAACTTCAATTCACTCACTGACCGCCAATCTATCATGTGAAGATGTCGGGTCGACCAAGCAATCGAGATTTTGTGTGTATATCATATGATATCGATTTACTCAAACGAAATCAGATCTAATCATTGAACATCTACGTCGAAATATAGATCTGTTCACGAGGTATAGTCAAACCTGTTTGCATAGACTACTCTTAAGACAATCAGGAGTGTGGTCTTTATAAGTAGGTTGTCTTTATATACGTGTTTTGATTTATATATAAATGAGACCTTTGCCCTTGTACGCAGATGGTCTTTATATACAGTACTTATATAATGATTAATATTCTCTGCTTCATTATTTATTTTACTGTCGTTACTACTTATATAAATTTATTGTTTCATAGAAAGCTAAATGTCGCATTTCTTTCCGATTACTAGCATGTTAGATTATGTTCAGATTCAATTTCAAATAAGACATTTATTTCAGTGCAGATAATAATGGCATATTTTGATCAAAAGTTGATAATGAGTGGAAAAAGGTAAATTTGAATACAACCAATGTAGCGAAATGTTAAAAGAACCCTAGCTCTTATGTTGACGTAAATAGAAAAACTACGTAACTTAGCCAAACAGGGTTCGTCACATTAAACCCCATACTTGGTATATTTGTCTTCTTATGTTACATCACGAATTATAGTTTACACCTAAATTATTTCAGTCGACCTTGCATGGGTCAATACGGGTTCTGAAACATTTATGAAGATTTCTGAACACATTTTAAACACTATCTACAATATTAAAATATTAAATAAAATATTAAAATATGAACTTACGATGTTCAAAGACATAACTTCATACTTATTTTTAAAAGGTATTTGATACCCCAAAATAGTACATATCTTCGAGGTGCTGATTTTGAAGTCATTATTGTAATATCTGGGCAAGTATTAGGGAAAGAAAATCATTTGGTTTGTAACGTAAGTTCCCTTTGATCATTAACCCAATAGTTAAAAGTTTAACGAAAGAAATCATCATATGTTCTCAGTGCGTTTAAAAATTAAATCAAACATGCTTAGTCATAGGATATATCTCAATAACACTGATTTTTCATCTTCACTACGCAATTGTATAAAATATAGCTTGCTGACGCAACAGCATCTTGACTTATTTACACATCAATTTTGAGAGGCCTTAATGATTAACTTATGTACACATTTCCTACATTAGGAAGAAATCCTCACGTTTACATAACGACATTAGGATGACATCTGATATTATGCATTTCTTATATTACTAAGAATTTATGATAATTACTTTATAAATGAGAGAATACACACCTATTTACTACAGTCATCTCAACGTTGGTGTGTACACAAGTCACACGATATGACCTCACAATGTTGATGTGTAACAACACACACACACACACACACACACACTTGAGCACAAAGATAAAATATCTATTTTCTTTTATCTTTATTTCACTCTCAATATGGTGTTCTATCTGCGTCTTTCACCCTTCCCACACACATACGCGCACGCACTAGACGACAAGATGCACTTATTTATATCCACTCTCTCTCTGTCTCTTTCTTTATTTCTGCCTCTACCTCTATCTTCACACACACACACGCGCGCGCGCACGTGAAATCACATACAGACTACATGTCAATAGTTTGGGTCTACGAATGACAACTCACCGATGCGGCATCTCGCAAAACGATTAATTCAGGGACTGAAACATCTCATATAATAATAATAATAATAATAATAATAATAATAATAATAATAAGAATAATAATAATAAGAATAATAAAACGTCGTGTTCTGAAATTGTCATTATCATAATGCTAAAACTGAGTGATATATTTTCCAGACTATTATCGTTATCATCCAAGGATGATGATTTAGTATGTTAGTCGTAGCTGTTAGCCACAGGTCCCAGCTTTAAACTATAACCAAACTTGTATAAGCAATTGCTGGGATTAAGCTTAAATGTATACTTTTCTGTTCTTTCACATGAAGCAATATGTATTGAAAGTTTCACATATTTGATACGTTCAAATAGATTTTCTTGTTCTAATCAACATGAGTGGGTTAGAGCAAATTTCTGGAACTCAGAGTCAACAGTCATATTTTCTCAGTCCTATGACAAAGGTAGTTTGGTCGACTCAGACTGGGCAAACTGATTCAGGTTCTGTTATCATCACATTGTAAAATAAATTACACAGTACTGTTAATCTAAACATTGTTCTCCACCAGTTCTGTAATAAGATTCCTCCAATGTTAGGGCTGGAGATTCATAGCATGATTGTTTTGGTCATTCACATTTTCAGTGTATTTGTAGTAACAAAATATAAACATATGTATATACACATACACGATATATACTCTTTTCGTTATTTCATTTTCAACCTGATGCCGGAAGACTAAGAAGCATATGTTTACACAAGATAATTATTTCTTATTCTATATAATTGTAATACTTGAAAACATTTATTTTTACATTTTTATTACTTTTCTGTTTTCTGTTTACATTCTTTGATTGTATGTGTATAACAGTGCATAGCACCTAACACTTCGTGGCCTCTTTTTTCCGTATATATCATAGTAAAGTGTTCTAAATTTAAAATGAATCTATCAAAGTAGTTTAAAATTATTAATTATAATTTACACTGAGTGTACTTTTAAAACACCCCCCTTGGTAGGCATAGTAAAGTCAAACTGAATTCTGAATTCTTAACTATAATAACATTCGCACATTGGTAGGTATCATTATCTATGTTTTTATCATCCTTCGCCTTTAATTTATATCTATACGTGTCACTATGAAAATGAATTCAAATTCATCCGATATCATGTGAGATGCAGGTCTGAATTGACAGAAGTACAATAAATTATGTTTCCTGACATTATCAAATAAAGAGCATGGAATGTTTGTATAAATTGAAAGTTTGTTGTTGTTGTAGTTTTTTCGTGTTGTTTTTTTTTTTTGTTTGTTTGTTTTTTTTTAAGAAAAGAAATTGGAATGTGTTCAGAGAAAAAACATGCCGATGCCAAGATGGTACAATTAAAATAAAAATTAAGGAATGTAACGTTAAATTCTTAGATCAGTTGAGGACCATAATCCAGAATTTTCAAGGAAACAAAAGGTAAACATTTAGCTTGACATAGAGCTTGTACGTCTATAATCACAATACAATTTTGTGCCAACGCAAAATTTGTGATACAAAGATAATCTTCTAAGTCTAGATGCCATTTCTTAGTCGCATTTTCACATAAAATCTTAAAATAAAAACTTGACCTAGTTCTCCTTGATGCTACACTCACACCAAAGGACCAGGTTCACTTTACCTTACAAACTGTCCTATAATCTGGTAATAAATACATTTTAATGCATAGCCTTATCTCTATCATAAAATACTACAATACCGATAAGTCTTCAACTTGGTACTCCTATGATGTCATAGACACGCACTTACGTCATGACGCCAAGTGAAGAAATGTTAGCGGAACGCTGAAAAACGCATTATTAGCCAGAAATATATCCTTTTGGACAATATTTAACACTGAGATCACGCATCGCCCACCGCGATAATTTGTCAAGTGGTAGTGAAGGCCAATGATGACATAATGTGAATGAACTTAGCTGGGCCATAAATGCACTCCATATTAAAATTAAAGATAATGGTTCTTTATTTCTCTTCCCAACACTATCCTAGGATCACATAAACAAGATACATTTCTAAATTTCTAAAACAAATTGGAAACAGTATGAATATTTAATAAAAAATATTAATACAATACGTGTTTTACGCTATTTTCATTCAAACAGTATCCTGTCGGAGATTTACGAAGTTCATATCAAATTTAAGAGATATATGAAAGTAATATCTTTGAGTATGACATAAATGACTATGCGAATATATATATATATATATATATATATATATATATATATATATATATATATATATATTCGCCCTCCAAAGAGTCGATATATAATGAATTTTTGTTTGAAAGGAAATGAGGATATAGTTTGCAATATTGCACTTGCAAAATGTTTACAATATATAAGCATTAAATGAGGACAGTTTCCTTCACTTATCATAATCAATCATTTGTTCCGACCCCCGAGGAGGCCAGGGCTCATTCAGAAATTTATTTTTCTTTGCATATGAAAATAATTAAAACTTACGTGATAGCTCACAAAACATGATAAATTACCGCATCAGTACAAATAGCCTTTCAAAAAGCACCGAATTACCTTTCAACTTATTTTATCAAGGGAACAATTAAATTGCATTGATACTTTGGACACGTACTATGGACTACAGTATAAAAGCAAAATATTTGAAAAGAGCGATATGTTGAACACACAGTCTATTGATTTAGATCCACGAGTTGACAATATTTGATAGAATAGCTACGCGTGTCTCTCAGGAGTCCTTTCATACACTTAATTGACAAATTATACAGGTTTACGTTCTTTTCTAATCGCTACACCACCACCATTATATAATTTGTATTTGTACTCAGTCTGTTATGTTTATTGTTAGACCTGCGTTGGCAATCAAGTTCAGCCTAGCTCTGTGTCGTTACAAGTGCTATGTTGTGTCTGTAATTTAACCGTGTAACTGATTTAAGGCTGTGTAAAGGGTACTACGTTAATAAGAATTCATCGCTTAATATATGTGAGAAAGAGAGTGAGAGAAAGAGAGAAAAATCCTAATCCTAATCCAGTGTACGTGAATGCTACTTGTGTGCTCATTCTTCTGTATGTATTTTCACCAAATATATTTGCATATCGCCATTGTGTTCTGATATTATGTTTACTTGGACTGAATAATTAATAATGAGCATGCGTATTATGATAATGTGTTTCTGCTTGTATTGATCGCTTTTGACAAAAAAAAGAAAGAAAAGTTTTAAAGTAGAAATGCCCTGGGGAGGGGGAGGGGAGGAGTTGGATAGAAAAGGGAGGAACTAGGGGGAGAAATAATGGGCTTTTAAATTAAAGAGGCGACTAAACACTAAAACATGGTAAAGTTTAAAATTACATCGATGAAGCATTTGAAATGTTTTTCTTACAAAATTCATTTGTTGCGGATATCACGTTTCCCCTATTTCGAAATGAACGAATGGGCGCAGAATTAGTCACACTCTATTCCATCTATTCGAGTGCATGTAGTCTGATTGACGTTTTAATCGGTCTCTCACTTGTCTGAACGAATACTATACAATTATTGGAAATTCCGTCTGTGCTTCTGTCCAATTATTCATTGGACAACATCATTTTCTGTCCAAAACTCCACTCACTCGTCTATGCGTTTCTGTGTCCGTTTTCCGTCTCAATCTAACAGTCTGTTTGTCCGTGTATGGGCCAGTTCGCTTATATGTTCATCCATCAGTCGGCACGTCCTTCCATCCTTTTATTCGTCTATAAGTTTGTCGGTCCATCAGTTCCTTCAGCCATTCGTTCGCCAATTGACCACCTGTCTATTCGCTCTTTCTTGATCCTTCCGTTTGTCTTTTTATCTCTTCGTCTGTGTGCCCGTTCGTCCTGTTTATATCCACTTATTGTTGTGCTTGTCTGCCGATCTAAACAAACGTCTGTTTGTCTTGTGAAAAAGTTGATTGTTTATGTTGTCTTCAAATACTTCTTGTTTCAAGATGTCTTTTTATTCGACAGAAATATGCGTGCTGTCGCTCTCCACTCCAAAGAACAGTTGAACAAAGATGCTGCACGTGACAGCTGGGAATGTTTTGATTGGTTGGCAAGTGATGTATTAATATAGCTCATGTATATTGATGGGGACTATTTGTGGGAATGGTAGTGAGTGGGTCACCTATTGCCGTGTATAAACCATGCTTAAGCAATCGCATAAACAACAATTTATGAACAACAAAAAACAGATCCAGTTAACATTTTATTTATAATTTTATATGTTTGGCAACTATATCAAGTGCTCTATATATTTTTAACTGTGAAACTGTGACAAGGTTTTGTAAAAATATACTCTGTTAATATAAAAATTCATTTTTTGTATATATGTACGAGAACGGATGAGAACGATCCTAATCCATTGTATATGTGTGATGGTTGTGTGTTCATTCTTCTGTATGTATATCAACCAGATGAATTTTGTTTTATCAACATTCATGCATTGTATTTTGACATTATGATTAATCGGACTGACTTGTAAAAATGCTTGTTTTATTTTCTTGAGATATATCCGTTCTCTTAATAATGAATCGTTTATACATTACAATTATAAGACATTATTGGTTATGTTTCCCGATTCTTCTGTTTCTATCTCCAAGTATTCTCTGACATAAGAAAATAAAATAATCTTGGTCAGGTTTTTTGGTACCCCGCACAGTTCATTTTTGTCGAGCCTGCCTTGGCAGAAGCTTGACCTATTGATCACTTTCGTGTCCGTGTGCGTGTCCCGTATCCCTCCATTCATCCACACCATAGCTTACAGTTAATGCGAACGTTGTTTACTTTCTAGTCAAATTAAAAGTGAGTTCAAAACAATGGGGGCCTCATGTTTCTTATTTCTATGCGTTTTCTCCATACATGGATGCAGACAAGATAAGCCAAGACTAATTAGCAATGTCTGTAAGATTCTCTCTTGACCAAGGCTTGCTATGTAATTAAATCTATTAATCTCTGATACTACATTCTGCGATAATATTTCTCAAGACCACAATACCTTAATCATTATAAATTCTCTCTCTCTCTCTCTCTCTCTCTCTCTCTCTCTCTCTCTCTCTCTCTCTCTCTCTCTCTCTCTCTCTCTCTCTCTCTCTCTCTCTCTCTCCTGTACTCGAACGCCTGCACATAGACTTTCTATCCTCATGTGTGGGGGTATCTTGTTACAGAACTGGTGGAGAAAAATGTTCAGATTAGCAGTACTGTGTAATCTATTTGACAAGGTGATGATAAATTAACAGAGCCTGAATTACCTTGCTCAGTTGGAGTCGACCAAACTACCGTTGTCATAGGATTGTTCTGTGCAATTTACTAACGTTCACCTTAGCCTTGAGGTGCATGTACGTGAAGCAAAAACTACCCGTTAATATTTCTACTGACTTAGACGCATTTTAATCAATTCCTAGTTTTTTGAGTAACAGCAAAAGCAAGTACCGGAGAATGATTCTCGTTGCATTCTTTCTCTTTGGGTCCTTATTTTCATGAAACATGTCAGAATTCATGTGGTTTAAAAGAAATATATAATTATTATTATAAGATTAATGAATTTTGATTGTATTAGCAAAGGTAAAACAGAAATATTTTAAGAGATATTTTTGTCTTAAATAAGAAGCGAATGTATCTGCCAAATGGGAAGTTAGATTGATATGTATTTACTTTGTAGTGTCTTGTATGACTTAAGTGAGGATATACAGAAATTTATACATAATTTCCTAAGCTTGAAGGGGTACACCGTGACCAACGAAATTAGTATTGGTTAGAGTCATTTTGTAACCCTATTACCCAAAGGAAATAAAACGAAACCCTCCTATTTACGCATTATTAAATACACGAACCTTTCTAATGAAAGAAGGAGAGAGACTGCGTGCACTGGTTTACTATACTTTTAAGTTTACAAGTTGGGTAAGATTTTTAAAAGACCACATTCCTTTTTGAAATATTGTCCACGTTTCAGTTACTTCCACTGATCAAGCTGATGATAATTCTGACAAAGAACATTAACAATGTTTGAGTTAAGTTTGGACCTAGAGTGTATCATCCAGTTAAATCTGACTCATTAGTCATATGGTTCTGGTATTCGGAGCCCCGCGCAATATCCAAACATTCGGAAACATATACAGCAATCATCTCTCTAAACAGCTTTAGTGTGACATACTAATATATAAATTTTAATGCTGTTTATTTCATTTTTGTGGGGTATTGTTTTGCATCGTGGGCAAAACTGAACTACCTGAAGCAGAGATCATCTGTACATCCCTCCAATACCTCAAATTTGTGATATATAAAAATGGCGTACTCAAACTTCTGACACAAGTTGTATAATTCCAAAGCTATTGGATCCAATGGTATTCACAATATTGTAATCAAGACATGTGCAGAAGGAAGAACTAAATAGTGGTCATAGTGCGATTTTTCAGTTCTCCATAGACACCGAGACTTTTTAATACGACAGGAGGAATGCCAATGTCATGCTTGTATTTAAGAAATAGGACAAACATATGCCGGAGAAATGACGTAAAGTATTCTTAACGTCTGTTTCGTGCATAATCTTTGAACACATAGCAAGCAGTCATATGCTGAAATATTATGACAAGAAAAACATTTCCACTACACTGAACAATGGTGTTATATTTGGAATGTCAACTGAAACGCAGCCCTGTAACTCTCTCCGTCGTAGTAGAAGTTGAACATTTCTAGAGTGTACATGTTGCTTTGGGAGTACACCGGGGAATATTATTAAATCCACTGAAGTTTCTGTGTCAGACAAATGATTTTCCAAAATCAACTGTTTCAAGAGTTTGATTGCTTATAGATGACTGCTTACTTTATCCTTAAATAAGATCAAATGAGATGGAACGAAGACCGTATATCTCAAAAAGAGACTCTACATTCCCTTGAGTACCGGGCCTAAATATGGAGAATGAGATAATGTAAAGAAGCACTACATCTCAAGTATTGAAAACTATGTGTATAATATAGTTCTGAAACAAGCTAAACAAGAGTCATTTTTAGGAGTTACAATCTCAAAGATCGTCCTCAGAAAACACGCATAAGAAATATTTGCAAGAAAGACATTAAGATTTCTAAGGTGTAATTGAAAACACTGTTCTAGCGACTGCACAATATTAGCTTACGTGTCTTTTACACGTTAAGATGTAGAATATGGCGAACATTATCTGAAACCCATATTTACATCAGGTCATTAGTGCAACTGAAAAAAAGATCAAAATGGTTTTCTAGGTTAATTATCATTTATTTGATACTTCGCACAGTTGGACATGTTAGCAAAATGTTATATGACCTTCAACCTGCTACTTCCTAAAGAAATGTTTTATGTTTGTTTCGATATGAAATTTTCTCAAATAAGTTGAGACGTGGATGTTATTGCATAACTTTGTCCTAATAAATAATCCCGTAATACACGAATAATGGAAAGAATGAAATCAATACGTCTATTCAGTGTATGAGTTTATACGCTACAGGTAAGGTATAATTTGTTAAAGGACAACTGCAGGTATAGAATTGTATTGGAAAATAAAAGAATCCACCGGCACAATTGCTGGGCAATAAATAAGCACAGCCATGTATTCATCTCCACATCTAGTCAACGTAATTTGCCTCTGATCATGTGTCACGTGACCTATATATGGATCATTAAGTAAGGCTTGATGTGACGAGAGACAACAGAGTCCGTATATATGAATTAGAATTGCTATAGGAAACATTTTGTTGTGAAAACAGTCGATTTTTTTATTAAACTTACTATATTTTGTTTTTATTAAAAATATCAAATAAAAATCCCTTACAGCTGGGTTCCAACTCAGGTATCCCGATAAAGCCGACAATATAAATGAAGCGCTCATTACCACTCAGCCACAGACGTCTGTATGATAGATTATTGCAATATGAAACAAAATAACCTTTATGTAAGTCAGTTTATGCCCTCGTCATGTGGTCTCTCTCTCTCTCTCTCTCTCTCTCTCTCTATATATATATATATATATATATATATATATATGTACTCTATTTATATAGAGAGAGAGACATACAGAAAGACAGACAGACAGGGTTATATATATATATATATATATATATATATATATATATATATATATATATATATATATATGGTTAAATATAGGTATAGTCATAAGAAATGTAGCAAACAAACCCACCTGTATGAAATGATATATAAAAAAAAAACATTTTACCCTCGCGTGTATACGCTAAGATCTGGTAAATCGTTACAGTATTCAACTCGTTTATTCTCCATGTTACAAATTTCATACGGTGCTGGAATCAGCATACAAGAGCTTTCCTTAACAAACATCTAAATGTGTCGTGGTCCAGTAAATGAAATTCCACGATTAAAATGTTTCTGGCATTGTGACGAGGTCTAAAAAAATGAACATTTCCAAACTCTGTCCCTTTCCCATTTTACGGTATTCAAACTATACGAAGAACCTGGAAACATTTATTTTGCGGATAAAGACATTTTGTTTCTTAGAGGAGGATGTGTTTTCATTCAATATGAAACAATGTTTAGCTAAAAACAAGTAATTATCATTCGACCAAGCTCATTAAGCAAAATTCATAAATAGCAAGAACATGTAGAGTTAAGAGGCCGAACCTCCGGTCACGTGTATTTTATTTTCTTAACATTTTCAACACCGTCTAATTCCAGACAGTTTGTTCTACAAATCCTATGAACGCATCATGGAAACTATTCGCACGAAAGTACTAAACAAAGAATCTATATCGGATTGCTGAAATTGATGATATTATTTTTTCCGACACCATCAATCTCTTGACCAAAAAGGGCAACAAGTTTCAGTTTCTTTAAGAAAATTAAAAAATAGTGCCCGAGTACCACCACCACCCCATGAAACTCGTGAAGATTTAAGCCAACCAATACGCACTATTTTTACGATCAATTCTGTCTTCGGATTAAGCTATGCATTTCATCCTTTTTCTGACTTTTAAAGTGTGACATAATTACAAAATATAATGACACTGGAAGCATTATGTGACCAAGATATATTCAGAAACTTTCAAAATATGAAGTATATAATTCAACTGAAGAGATCATTACATGTAGTTTCTGATTTTCTGCCATGTATTACCATAATGCTAACTTCATTTATTTAAATAATAGATATACATCAGCCTTTACTTGCATAGACATTTCCTAAAATAATCACACACTATTCCGCATGTGTGGGCTTCCCGACCGTTTCCAAGAAAATGCAAAAACACAGGAATTTAACTTACCTGGTGAACTGAAAGTCTGCGGCTTCTGTTCATAATGACAATAGATCTCATGTACAACAGCAACAACTGAGTGTCAGAGTTAGGCTATTTCTATACACATGCTATATATGGCAATTCTTGCATCCTAAAACCAGCTGAATAACAATCCTATTCCTTGATCGCCTTTAAGAAAGTGTTTAATGCCTTTTAAGAAGATATGACAAGTAAACCATAACGCACTGCTCCCGTTTTATACATGAAAAAAATGTTGTTGTTTTTTTTTTTTTTTTTTTTTTTATGGCATCCATGTGTGGGAATAACTCCTCAATGTAAGATTCAAATGCCCTGCATAAAATACTGTCCAAGCCTACATACGTCAGCTGCTTAGAATTGGATTACTTAAATCCTCACATTCACTATCATCTACACGAAGCCGTCGGCATCAAGCATACAAGTTAAGCAATAAACAAGAACTTCCTTGTTTATACTGACGTAAGTCCCCATGAAGAAAATTAACAACCTATTTCAATAGGTTTCCATTGAAGTGAGACATACATGATGACGAGCCACAAGATCTCTATAGTGAAAATTGCTTGTGTTTGAGATTCGTATATACATTCATAATTATCCACGGCATGGCACGTTTACCGTTACGAAAACTGTTTTGAGTACTGGGGATTTTTCGTGATAAACCACATTTGATTTTTGTTGATATGATTTTATTGTCGCCTCTATTTTAATGTATTCAAAGTAATATTGTATATGGTTTATATAACAAAGAATAATATATGTATAGGAAGAGAGCGGCTCTGTTGAAATGTGTTCTTATACACTGTCGGCTGCTACGGTAAGCATTTGGAGGATACCATTCAACAGACTGTTCCATTTTTCTTTTTTTTTTTCTGTGCAATGAAACGCGGTAAGAACGACTAGGTGTGTCAAGTTTAGCGTCATATTGTGTCTTTTATTGTAATATTGTGCAAAGTATAGAAGATGTATAAACACGTTCGCTATCAGTTTATATATTTTATCAATAACCTACGACAAGTGTAGCTAGTATTATTTTTCTTTGCTGTTGCAACTGCTTGTTACTTTATGTTAACTCCCTTACAAGTCTCTCTGTTTATAACCCAAATAAAATACTGGTGTTTGGTATCATTAAGTTATAGACACTATGTGTTTCACAGTTATATATACCTCAGCCAAATACCCAGCAGCCTCGGACCATTAAACTAATTTATTAATCCCGGCACCTATTGGTGGACTTGATTTTTAATGGTGTCAAGTTGAAAAGAACTCCCTAGCCGGTAAGTGATACCACACAAAAGGGTTTCTCGGGTAACGGACGTAAGATTGAAATAGAGACAGAGAAGGAATAAGTATTCGTGTTAAAGCTTGTCTTTTATCAGTGCCGGTTATAATGGTATATTTGATCATGATCAAATTTAATAGGTGTAACCTTCTCTACTCTGACTGAGCTTTTCTTCTTTTGTCGAATAGTGTGACAGTGTTAATAGCCCCATGGCAAATTCAACCTAAAGTGACGAGATCAGAGGTTTAATTATTCCTAGAACGTTTTTATGTCTTTCTCAATATTCTCACAGCCAACGTCTTTACGATAATCCAATTTAATATAAATCAATTTCTGTTTCTCCGATTCCAATATAATGTTTCGATTCATTATTGATTTTAACAAAACTTTGACTGTTTATTTTATTATCTGCTTACCTGTCAAACACTATTCGACAATTCTGGTAACTTCCATTCCGTTAAAGAACAGAAAAAGATAGCCTTTACCATTTACTTGTTGTGTTACGAATGGCAACACACTACACCGAATGTCAGGAAGTCATCCACTTGTTGTGTTACAAATGATAACACACTACACCGCATGTCAGAAATTCATTCACTTGTTTTTTACGAATGGTAACATGCTATGTCTCATGTCAGGAATTCATTCACTTGTTTTACGAATGGTACCACAGTTCACTGCATGTCAGAATTTCACTACCGCTTCCATGAAAATTAAAAATGGTGGCAATTTTACTTAACTGAGGAAATTAAATTATATGGCTTATATTCAGAATGACATGACGTTTCCAGTACAGCAGCAACAGTTGAGTGTCAGAGTTGCTGTATTATTTTACAGAAATCTATGCTAATGTTTCTATTCTAAACACATTTTGGCTTATATTTTCCACACTCGATTTGAATAGAAAAGTGCAAACATGGAAGAGTGATTATTCTCTTATAAGAAACAAAAAGAGCCAAGTAAATCCCAACGAAATGTTATAATATTACACATGGAACGAATAAGTTTCGCATACAGAGCATCATTCTTCAGTGATCGATTCAATTGCCCTTGCTAAAACACGACAGTAGCCTACAAAAGCAAGCTGCACAAAATGTCGTCTACCTCAATATCTAGGCTTCATGTATAATACGTGAGCCCAGCCAAATTAAAATACCACCTGGGCGTGAATAATCTTAGTGTACTTTCTTCCTACACATCTGGTGGTATAAAGAATGTTTCAATTATTACCACTTCATGGTTTAAGAAAAATGTAACAGAAAAGAAAGTGAAACCGACAAATCAAGTAAAAATCAACCAGCAATTTATTTCTAGATAATTAAAATAAAAATGAAAAGACACTTACAGTAACGTGAATTAAAATCCAAATAATCCAATAATCCAAAGTGTCCTAATCACAAGTCCTAAATATAGGATTTCCGAGCGAATTTCTGTATCCTTGAATGTAATAATGTGCCAATAGTCTTTAATGTCCTGATGTGTCAATAGTATTTAATGTGCTGATGTGTCCAAATGAAGTACTCCAGAATATCTTTGAATACGTTCACATAAATCCCAAAATCGTGAATTCAAAATCCAAAATCCAAAAGTCAATGACCACTTTTATAATCCAATGAATATTTTAAATAATTTCTCTCTCTCTCTCTCTCTCTGAATTTGGAATGATTTTTCACAACTGTAATGACTCGTTACAGACTGATGGTAAGGTCAAAACTGAAAACATTCCAATAAACATGGTATATATAAAGATAGATCACATGACAGAATGTTCTAGAAAATTATATGGTTTATGGGACTTTTAACACATAATCCTAAAGGAAATTCTAGTTTTATCTGTAAACAAAATCAACCCTGACCTCAAATTGAATCACCAAGTTGTTTAGCAAAACCGTCTTTGAACTCAAATACTAAGTAAACAATCTAATTCAAGGACAATAGCTAAACATGTAAACCTGATATATAACATCAAGGTCTGAGCAAATATTAAAGTCAAGAAACATTTATAGTTTCCTGAAATATGTATAATATTATATAAACATTATACATAACACAATGTGATATCCTTGTCAGAAGCATAGATTTGTGCTAAATAAAAAATAAATAAAAATCTTTTATTTTTACCCATGTTGTTGCATAATGTTTGGGAGATTGGTTACATCTTGAACTCTTCTATTCTAAATATATTACTTTTGACTTAGAAAAGTAAATATGAAACATGCATCGTCCTCCTAAATCGCATGTGTGCATTATCGTTTGTTACCGTATGATTACTAAAAAGCTTCGTTCCTAACGAAAACTGACCAATTGATAACTATATCCCTAGCAACAACCGAGCCTGGCACACTAAACATAACATCACAATATAGCGTGCATTCCTGCGGTTGCACATTGTTGTGTATGGACTATTGACTTAATTTATATTTGACTGGAAAATCATTTAGCTCTCATTTCTTCGTTAGAACACAATCAACCAGCCGAGCAACATTACATTTGATTAGAAAAAAAGGATCCATTGTCAAAAGAAAACCCTATTGATCGTTTTTAGCACGATTTATCACGCTCACAATTGTTGTTATGGTCTACGTAACACTGACAGTCGATATGAAGAGAGATTACGATTTTTTTTGTTTTGTTTTTTGTTTTGTTTTTTTGTTTTGTTTGTTTTTTTGGGTTGTTGTTTGTTTTGTTTTTTGTTGTTTTTTGGGGGGTGGGGGGCTGGGGGGGGGGCGTGGAGGGGCTCACTCTTTTTTCCAAAGATAAACATATGAAGTAAATCAAAGCCTGTGGTCAACCGCATTCACAACTGAATCATATTACAAGATTACCAAGAATACATATATCTGTTCCAAAGTAAATAAATATCTATAGCGATTAAGATATAGCATATGAAATAAAATTGTTGACATTGGAATACTATAGACAAGATATATATTTGTACATCTTTTTCCCTTACCTATACTTTTTACAAGATGCCTATTGTTGGCTTTTCTTTTTTCTATCACCTATTTTACAAGCAGCGGCGTCCTGTTGGCCAATATTTAATAATGTTCTTTATAAACAATAATATTTAAAAAAAACATGAAACTTAGTAACTATATCAATACCATCTTTTTCAATATGAGCATGAATTGATAACTCGAAAGGATCTGTAAGAAAATTTCCCCTGTAGTATTTTTACTTTTAAATAAATGTATTTTTTAATTTCCAATGTTAAATTACCGAAACCAGGAAGCTTTTGTGCCTAATTTGTGATCACAACGGATTTAGTCAGCACAGAATGTTAAATACTCAGTATATGACTATATCTTGCTTATACGCGTTAAAACGGACATATATTAATTGAATATAACAGGATGCACACAAGATGGACTTGCTAGTTTCGGCTGAGACCGGTAACGTTTTTGCAACATTTATAGAAGTTTCTGCACCAAAACATCCGCACATTATGCGCAAACATCTGACTTACATATTTTTTCGCTGTTTGCTTGGATATCAAAATGATGGTGTGTCTCTTAACAAATTAAATCGAACAATTCGACGATAAATTGTTCAAATTCGCCACACGCCCTTTGTCACGGTCATATTGGCAATCTCGTTGGCTTGTTTGCCAGATTTGTCATAGTTTTTTGCGTTACAACGAGTGGGTGGAGCATAATCCACAGCTCAGTTATGAACAATTGTAAACGATAATGGTGCAATGTCCCTGCCAATAAAAGGTGCTTTTTTGCATCACATGTATCAAAGTAACTTTGGTAAACATGACTGAAACATATCTGTTACGATACGAGTTCGTGTGTAAGTTATCCGTGTACATAAGGGAGTAAAGTGCTATAATGAGTGTTTTTAGTGGGAAGAAAGAAAGTGCAAACCGTACCATAATGTTTGATTTAGTAGTTAGCTATCGGTATATATTAACAAGTTTGTCAAGATTCCACGTGCGTAAGTGTCTAGAACTTTTGTTACTAGGAACGTGTCAAAAATCGGATGGTTAATGGCGAGACACGATTTTAAATTCATATCTGAGGTGATATACAATTAAACAGGACAACATATGATAGTTACAACTATAAATGCCTCTTTAACGCAGATGAATACCTTTTATGAAATAGTGAATCCAGTCTTTCAAACTAAAGTTACCTAAATTTGTTTGTCCTTTCCATGAAACACTGTGTGCAAAAGTTGCCACGAGAGAGAAACATAGTATCATTGCATATTGTCCGATCAAAGACGTTATGGAAGGGCGAAAGTGGAAAGTGCAACCGTATCGTCAGACTAGTGGAATTTAACATTAGTCCACAGGTTTAGGATTGGGGCTGGTTTGGCAACAAGGGAAATGTAATGTGAAAAACGTCCACTCATGTGAAAGGGTTCTAGGGTATGTGATGGAGAGTAATTCTTATAAACCAACATACTTTTTATATAATCCAACCCTGGACTGAAAGGCAGTTTTTATTTTCAAGAGTGTTGCAAAATATCCAATGTCCATGCTACAAATTTGGTTTACGTTGTTACAAATCTACTGTTTTCGTTTTTCTCGCCATAGAGACGCTCACTGACCTGCTACCTATTGTCGTTTCTATAAACATTGGCAGAAAGCATGTTGCTTTTTCATTTTCTTACTATCTACTCTTCTCGTTTTGGTCGAGCTAGATTTGATACGCACATAGATATGTTACCCATTGTAATGACCTATATATGAAAAGAGAGCGAGTCATTGCAACACAATCAAATAATGTCAGACTTTGGCGTAAGATAAAGTTCCGTGTACTTTAAGGTTGTTACATGTTACAACATACAATGTTCCGCTACTTGACTGATTTATCGAGAGAGAAAATAGTGAAAAGAGAGCGAGACATTGCTACAGTGTCAAACAAGGTCAAAATTTGGCGTTAGAAAAGATTTTCTTGTACATTAAGAGACTTACATTTTCTTTTTGTTTTGTTTTAAAAAAACAGCAAACAACATATATTGTTCTAATTGACCGACAGAGCAAAACATTTGACATGATTGACCAATATCCATCCGAACTAACCAACACAGGGTTTTACTGACCAGCAAACACTCTTACTGACCTATACATTGTCTTACTAACCAACACCCACCTCTACTGACCAACAGTCATACATACTGAGCAGCACTCACTTCCACTTACCAACACACCGTTTTACTGACCAACACTCCCCTCTACAGAGCAACACACCGTCTTACTGACTTGCACCCACACTTACTGACCAACATCCCATTGGAAATTAAACGTTGCGGCGGTACTATATATATATATATATATATATATATATATATATATATATATATATATATATATATATATATATATATATATTAAACAGAATATAGAAAAAAAACAAGCACACATTTAATAACAGGCATTAGCTTACTTTTACAATTTAAGGGTAAATTTAATGTTAGATCAAGATTCATAGGCGAAACTATTCCGATTCTTCAATGCGTTGTTAATGACTAGAGAGCGAAACATTGCTACACTGTCAAACAAGATCAGAATTTGGCGTAAGATAAGTCTTTTAAGGTCTTCGCTTTTTCTTGTGTGTGTGTGTACGGGGGGGGGGGGGTAGGGCATCAGGCAACATACATTGTTCTGGTACTTTCCTGATTTATCGAGAAAGCAAAACATTTTGGTTTTTCACTTTGTCACAAATGTAATAGAGTGTTTGTTCTTGTCAAGAACAGAATTTGCTAAAAAAAAAAGTATCATGTCTTTGAAGCTAATCAAAGTAGTACGTGAGAGAGAGAGAGAGAGAGAGAGAGAGAGAGGGAGATGGAGAGTAATTAGTGTAAGTTCCACTATAGCACCCTAGGGTTATTTTCATATCTAACCTATTAGCAAGTTAACTTCGCGAAAATTTCGAACGACACCACACACTTGTACTTACACTATCAGATTCAAGGATTTTAAGTGGGAAGTTTTGTTGTGAAAGGCAGATTTTCACAAGTGCTTTGCAAACTTTTTATTTATTTGCTCGCTTGAAAGGTTGCCATTAAATAATTTCTTGTGAGCATAAATCCAGAACCTGTTTACAGCTCAGTGTTTGAACCTACCATCTGATTTTGTATTGGATAGATGGGGAAAATGGACGGATGGAGAAAAAGCTAATGTTCTAATGAGTAAAATTTCATTAAACGTGCAAGTTAGCGACGCTAACATATGTAAACTGCTCTTTTTAACATTTGAGTTTTGCAACTGGGGACAACATTTTTTTTTCAAACGCCAAAACAACATCACATTGCTGTTGAACATCATGCATTAAATGTCTGTGCTTGTTGAGAAAAGAATACTTATAAGTGGTGTTTCATTAGTAAAAAGTTAAGCATGCTTGTTTGGGGTTTTATCTGTATAAAATAGCTTGTGTCCTTTGTGGTCATCTCCAAAACCACTCTAAATGTATGGCTGCATCCTCCGTTATCCAAATGATTGACGAAAGGTCAGATCGTCAAAGCTGGGAAGCACCGTATCTTCGCCATCTCTTTAACATGTTGATTGCTGGACCGAGCGTTTCAGACAAAACCGAATTTGTCTAAAGCTGTAGCGTGTAGTGTTACAAAGAGTGGCAATCTGCTTACACGTGATTAAAAGAAACCGAAGCAGAATCCATTTCATCTGTAGAAGGGATTCCTTGCAAAAACGATGGGATCATGTCAGACTAAAGTCCAACAAATTTCGTGATGACGTGTTAGAAGAAGCGGAAGAAGAAATTCGACTTTGGCTTACACGAAAAGAACATCATCGTAACTATTGTTTTATTTAATTACTATGCATATAATTCAACAAAGCAAAACTCATAGCACGACCTGTTTCGGAGCTATCATTAGGTGGTGTTGTTCCAAAGTCCAAGAGACAAATCTCAAGTCCAAGTCTTGCTCAAACAAATAGGAACGCCCTGATTGAATTATGCTTTTGGCTATGCCATTCGTTTGCCACATGCGTATTTACTGATCGATTTAAAACCTACCAGCCCAGATTATTTGAGATTTTGTACAGATTTGTTTCACGATTGGAGTCAAGAAGGAGGTCTGGTGATTTACACGTCACCTTCGCCATTTTCGTATGTCAGAAAATTATAAAAACAGCATTCTTCCCTTCTTCTCTGACGGTATTCGCTATGACTTTCTTTCAGTCTTATTCTTATGCCAAACACATTCTCGCACTGTATGTCATCAGTCACAAACAAAAAATGCACAAGTGTTCGCATTTGTTAGAAGCTAGTCTTAAAGAAGTGTTACCATGGTTTACTTTGACAACACCTCGATTATTACAAGGAATCATTAAAATCCCTCATCACGTTTTCTTGACAAGTAAAAAGTTGCTTTGTTTTACTTTGAACATCACCATTGCAAAATATATTAGTAAAACAACAAACTATGCAGTTATATATGCCTCTGAAAGTTTTTCAACGATGCTTAAGAATAATATATTTGAGGATTTTAATTATTAAATCATCATCCCTTCCACAATTATTACTGTGATTCGAAGTTTAAATCATGCAAGATATAAATAAAACAGATATGATTTTCTATGTTTTGGTGTCGCTACAGTTATCTACAATTGCTATATATGGAAATAAAGTCAATAAAACTTTAAAGCATATAAAATACCGTGCAAGCATTAATCATTTTAGATTACACAAAAGAGTAATAAAAAGATCACTTCCCTCCCCCCCCCTACATTTTCAACAAAAAGTATGGGTGGATATACGGAGCCTTAACATTTTTAAACAGCCTTTAAATCAAGATAGCAAACATACCTATGTTTATAATTTATATTAAATGTTACAAAGATATCGTTGTAACTTAAGTTCTGTGTACACATGATTCTAACACTTTGTTAATGTACTGGTAGAATGTGACGATTCCACGCTAAAAATGCAATGATGACGTCATTATCACTCACATGAAACTATATTCGCAACTTCGAGGTCAATCATACCTCGAATGTATGCCAATAGCTGCCGTTGGCTGCCGTTCGGACCACCTCGGTTATTTAAGAAGCAAGGATTGATTGAGAAGTTGTGAATGCATCCAACTATTTTTTATTCGCAACTTCTCGGTCAATCATACAGTCAATCCAATCGTAGAAATAGCCGATTTGGTCCGAATAGCTTGCGGTTTCTTTTTGGCGAAGATATTTCCGGCGAACAAGATGTATGATTTTGTCTTCTTTTGTAAATTACTGTGCCGATATACATATGAGGCATATTTTTGTCTCGTAAACATAGCCTAGGTCGTCCGAATGATAAAGCTATTTAAAAAAAAAGTTGTATTCATTTTTGTCGCTGAAAATACGTTACCTTTCCTTTTGGTACCAAACTTGATCCCCTTTGATATGTACTTCAGTGCGTTATACTGTGACATTTACCATACCTGATTTATGAATATTGTTAGTTTCTATGACAACACCAAAACGTCTCGCCATAACCCATAAAAACTATCAATAAAAACATTACAACAACTGATTTTAATTCTTAAATGAAATATTTTAAGAACATCGACGACAAAATTTCTGTAAAAGGAGAGGGTTGTCATCATTTATACTAGGGGTTAAAATTATGATTTTACTCTAAAATTTTAATAATGGCGTCAGTATGACAACTCTTTTTATATAAAACTTCAAAGGTTTAGCAAAACCATTTAACTTTGTCTCACTTACGACGACTATCATAGAAGACGAGACAAAGCAGTCATGATGTCTGTCCGTCGTTCTGGCTTCATCTTTTGGTGAAAGTTTATATGAAAGCCAACATATCTGGTTTGCATCAGCGGATTATCATCAGACATCACCCACAACTTCATGGGCGTGGCAGTGGGGAGGAGTTGACTATGAACATTCCAAGAGATGGGTGGCCACAACGTTCAGAGGTCAATGTAACAAGGAGCAATTGTTTTCACGGTGGTATGTAAATGAATAAAGTATTGACTGCATATCATGTTATTACGAAATATAAAGTTTCATCAGACTTTGCATAGGAGTTGATTACAGGACATAGAGTATGTTTTCATTATTAGGAGCCAGAAGTGAAACGTCAAAGTCACAGTGATACTATTTTCTTGGAACTGAAAATAGTTCGTACTTCTATAAGTTGGTTGTCATGTAACGTTTTAAAAAGAGTTCACAGGGACGCAAAGATATCCAAGGAATGACAGTCAAAGGGTCAAAGATCAATGTCACGGGATTACCTATTTTAAGCTTTTGTTTTGGTTAGTTGTTGACATTTGTAGAACATGATAACATATTCTGTTTTAGTAGATATACTATTATCATATTTTCCACAAAAGTGTGGTAGAGTAGATGGAACGGTAGAGTTTAAAGGTCAAAGTTTGAGGGAAGTGCAGCAAGGACATTCTTAGCAGACGAGAAATGAAATTATTGAAAACTTGAATATTTATTTTGCTACCAAACTCGATACACTTAGATATGTACAGTATATGAATTCATTATACAGTAGCATTTACCCCTACACCCATTTCTGAAATGGTGTTATTTATATAAAGATCTTGGGTCATATACTTATTTGTGTAATATTCGTACATACACGTCTGATGTCACGCCATGATGCATCAAAAGATCAACTTAAAACATTTTTACAAAAGCGTAACCTCCGAGTCTTTCTACTCTCAAGTCAAATCACGAAGCATTGGTGTTTGAGAAAAAAAACAGCACGATGAGTGGAACATTTGATGTAATTTTGTTTGATTTTTTAACACACTGTAAATATCGTATATGTCTTTCTCGCTGATGTAAAATTGTATGTACATTACAAGGATATATCTCTTTGGTCGACATCTTGTTTTCTTCTTCTTTTTCCAACATCAATCAACACTTTTACCTTTCTCTAAATATATTTTTGTCAATGCTGTAATAAAGGTATCTCTTTTTACGCAAAACCTTACATATGTATGTACTGTATAGTCCAACATGTACATCATGGCACACTGTATAATAACACTGACGAGTTTAAGTTTTGCAGGCGTTGGAATCGGATTGCAAACAAAATATAAACAGCCAACCCAACTAATTCGCGAATAGGGTTGCATTAGGAGGTGTTCGTGCACTCTGTAGTAGCTTAATCGGTCTGAGTGCTAAATAGAAGTATATCTCGGAGCTGCATGGTCCGCATCTATGTCTGGGACAGCAATTGACTGTAAACGTTGCAAAAGTGAAACAAGTTTCACGTTTCTGACACAAAAAAACCTTTACTAATTGCTAGTGGAAACTTATAGGTCAACGGTTTTGCTTTCTGGTAATGAAATATTTGATTTTTCAGTATTAATCTTTATGTGTCACTCTTTGGAAAATGTGTTATATTCAGCCAAAGAATTCTGCATACCCTCAGCAGTGTCAGACCTTAGCATTCGATTAATAGTTCATAATAAATGTGATATTGTTTCGTTTATTAACTTTCCTGCTTAACAACTTTTGGAAAATAAATGTAATTTATATAATCATTAAGGAAGGTAGAGCTAAGATTGTTTTCCTCTTTTCCTACTATGCTATACGTATAAACGTCAGTAATATATCCATTTCACATAAGGTGTATATATGTAGATGCATCTGATAGTGCTATTAAATCTACCCCTAATACCCATCCTTAATATTTGTAAAAGCATTTCTCCCCTCCAAACATTATCAAAGGCATGTTTGAAAAATAAAACATAAAATAAATATAAACACCTTAAATTGTAATATACATATTTATTCACAATTTATTTGTATTCAAAAAGTTGTCAGTTGCTTATTCCTCCTATTCTTCTTCTAAATCTTCCACGTGTATCTGCAATGAGGAAGTTCTTTTCTTAGTAGACCTAGAATCTTGTGTGACGAATGGAAGTGACAACTTTAGCAACACAGTAATATATATATATATATATATATATATACAGATAGATATCATACACCAGCGTTCCCCCCAACCCCGTTGTGTGTTTCTTTTTGATTTGTGTGCACCAGCGCCTTAACCCTCTCTGCCATGCGCTCGTCCACGCCACCCACTCCAACAAAAAAGGACGGGACACGATTGAAAATAGAGACTTGCGTTCACGAGACCTCAATAGTAGAGAATGGCGAAATAGACCCAAACGGGGGCTACATGTTAAATAGGGTCAAAAGATTCGTAGAACAAACGAGAATTTAGCATAGGCACCATCTTGAAAAGTATGTTTTTGTAGAACCATGAGGTAACGGTCTGCACTCGAACGAAAATATCATATTACGTCATAGGTTTCACAGGATGAGTCTTTCACTTTGTAACAGAGTAGCGTGTTTTTGACAGGAAATGTAAGTTTGTCTGCCCTCTAAGTGAAATGCTGTAGGGGAGTCCTGTGTTAAATAGGGTCAAAAGTTTACAGGGACAAACGGGAAATCCACATGGGAAAATTAATGGTCAAAAGTATTTAAGGACAAACGGGAAATTAATATGAGGCCGTCAAGTTGAAAGGTATGTTTTTTTTAACAGTGTAGCATAAGGCGACAGTCTGCTCTCGAACTGATACATAACCATACAGTGTCGTGCTCTCTTATTTGTCAGTGTTTGATTTTGCAAATGGACACATTTCTGTTTAGCCAAAGTGAGCAGAGATGCCTCGTACTTGTGTGAACAATGCATATAACTTCTGCTATGTTTGTGGTGAAGTGACTTTTTCATCACAAAAGCGCAGTATAACCACTATGGTTAAGAAAGCCTGTCACCTTTATTTTGGCTGCAAAATTGGAGATCAGGACAAGAGGTAGGCCCCACACATATGCTGCAACACTTCTGCAACAACTCTTCGCCAGTGGTTGAACAGGAAAAGGAAATCTATGCCTTTTGCAGTGCCAATGATTTGGAAAGAGCCAAAAGATGATATCAGCAATTGTTACTTCTGCGTGGTGCCTCCAGATGGGAAAGGTGTGTCAAAGAAGAAAAAGTGGACTGAGCATTATCCAAACATTCCGTAAGCTATACGTAAAGTACCCCACGGAGAAGGACTGCCGGTTTATGATGCACCAAAATCATTCTCACTTGAGTCAGACGAGGAAGAGCAAAAAGATGAAACTTCTAGTCCTGAACCATCAATGTCACATGACCCATATTTTCTCCCATCCGTCTCCTCTGAACCACACCTCATAACACAAGGTGAACAGAATGACCTTGTCAGGGATTTGGAACTACCCAAGAGTAAGGCAGAGCTGTTGGGCTCCAGACTACAGCAGTGGAATCTCCTGGCAGGTGATGTTAGGGTTTCCATGTTCCGTGACCGTCAAAAGGATCTTGTCCCATTCTTCTTCATGGAAGGTGATCTTGTAGCCTACAAAAACATCGATGGTGTGATGGCAGCCCTCAACATGGTTCATGATCCAGATGAGTGGAAACTGTTCATTGATTCATCGAAGACGAGTCTTAAAGCTGTTTTGCTGCAGAATGTCAGTGTTCCGCCATCAATTCCGGTTGGTCATGCAGTCCATATGAAGGAAACCTATGAAAACATGAAACAACTTTTGAGGTGCATAAACTATGACCAACATCAGTGACAGCTTTGTGGCGATTTCAGGGTTCTTGCTTTCTTGCTTGGTCTGCAGACTGGATACACAAAATACTGCTGTTTTCTCTGAGAATGGGATAGTCGTGCGAGAGATTCCCACTACATCAAGAGAGATTGGCCACTCCGACAGCCATTGGAGCCTGGGATGAAAAGTGTTCAGCATCCACCACTTGTTGAATCAAGGAAGATTTTGTTACCACCCTTGCACATCAAGCTGGGTCTGATGAAGAACTTTGTCAAGGCCATGGACAAAACACAAGCAGCTTTCAAGTACCTCCGTGGAAACTTTCCAAGGTTACATGAAGCTAAGATAAAGGAAGGTGTCTTTGTTGGTCCTCAGATTCGTGAACTTCTTCGAGATGATGCATTTCACAGTACACTGCGTGGCAAGGAAAAGACGGCATGGAAAGCCTTCCAGTTAGTGGCAACACATTTTCTTAGAAACAGTAAGGCAGACAATTACAGGGAGATGGTGGAAAACCTCCTCAAGGCATACAAAAGCATTGGTTGCAACATGTCACTAAAGATACATTTTTTGCACTCTCATCTACATTGTTTTCCACCGAACTGCGGAGCAGTGAGCGACGACCACGGCAAGCAATTTCACCAGGACATTTCAACAATGGAGAAACGCTATCAGGCAAATGGAGCCCATCAATGCTTGCAGACTATTGATAGACAGGGACAAGAGATACTCCATTTAGTGAATACAAGAGACAAGCCAAGAAGCGCCGAGTAGACACTGAATAAGGACTAAACTATGTACCTATATATACATAATAGTTTTTTGACTTTTGTTTCAATATATTTTTTATTTATATAACCCTTTTGCTGCTTTTTAAAGTGTTACATATACAGGACAGGTGAAATATTATCATGTAAAGCAACCATAAACACATGAAAAGACCTAGGTTTACAATTTATGATTAAAAGTCTACTATGTACACAATATACATAGACGTAAAATGTAAAAACTTAAATATCTTGGAAACAGTATCCAATCAGTTGTTTTAATTGTCATATTTGAATTCAGCACATCAAAATCCCTAATAAATAGTACATTTTATCTCTGAAGTAGACGATTTCTAAAAAATTTTAAACCAGTGTAATTGGTTGGTGAATAATAAGTCCCTGGGTGCTGGATAGTTGATAATTGGTTTGTGTATAGCAGACAACTGGGTTCTGGAAAGTAGAAAACTGGTTGGTGGATAGCGTATAATTGGTTGATGGATAGTAGATACATGGACGTTGATAGTAGATAATTGGTTGGTGGATAGTAGAAAACTGGTTGCTGGATAGTAGATAACAGGTGTTGATAGTAGATAACTGGCTGGTGGATAGTAAATACTTGGTTTTCATAGTATATAATTGTTTGGTGAATAGTAGGTCGCTGGGGGTTGGATATCATACAACTAGTGGTGGATAATAGCAGATTGGATATTAATATGTAAAGATTATGAGGATGGTAGTATTGTTTGGGTGATGATAGTAGATAAGTGGGTGCTGGATAGTAGATAAATGGACTATGAATATTAGATAAATGGGAGTTGATGTTATATAACTGGGCTCTGGATAATAGATAATTGGTTGGTGGATAGTATATAACTGGGTATTTATAGTAGATTATTGGTTGGTAAATAGTAGATATATGGGTGCTGGATATTAAACAACTAGGTGGTGAATAGTAGATAACTGGGTATTGGTATGTACAGATTATGAGGATGATAGTTTTGTTTTTAAAAAGGAGGGTAGAATAGCGTGGGGATATTATAGAATATGGTAAAGATTTTAAGATTATAAGAGGGGTCATACGGTTATAAGGGGAGATAAAAGAGTTTTGTTATCAAGCAAAACAAACTACTGCATTTTATTTCATTTAGAGTGCAGACACACTTCCATTTTCCCTGTCGACAAACTCTAACCCCTTATATCTCCCTCCAAAATAGAACCAACATGTTGGAAAAAGAGACAGACTCCTAATGTGAAATGTATGTCGTCATACGGCATTTCAGTTTGAGAACAGACTATATCCTCATACTACACCGTTAAAAACATACCTTTCAAACTGGAGACCTCATGTTAATTTCCCGTTTGTCCCCATAAACTTTTTACCCTATTTAACATGGAGCCCCCTTTGGGGTCTATTTCGCCATAATCTACTACTGACCTCACTCGCTAGGCAAGCGGAGTCTAACACTTATATGTATAAACCCACTGGATTTGTATTTAGAAATAAAAGGTATATACGTAAAATATTAGTTATAAATTGACACATATTGTATAAATTGTGTTACATAGATTGACACCAATATAAAAAGAACCAGCTTAGAGAGTTATATTTCGTTCCAAGCAGGGCTCGACAAGTGCTACAGGTAACAACTCTTATCACCTAGTTCTCATGCACCAGCGCACGAACCCATTCATCCATGTGGCCATCCCAACAAAACAGTATTATATCAAAAATAGGATATCAAGTCTTATTTCAAGATTCAGTTATATTTATTTGACAATAATACGAAAATGTTTGTACGCAATAAAAAGTTATACTCAGAGAAAAAGTCAGAATGATAGTAGATAGATCAACTTGACCACCTGAGCTATTTACAAGAGCGGGAGTGTGTTGCATATTTATGCATGTGTTACTTTTCACAATTTCATCATTAACACAGAAGATAAGAGCCCCGGTTTGTTTTCTTTTTTTTTTTTTTTTTTCTTTTTTTTATAAATTTTTTGGTTTGTTTGTTTATTTGTTTGTTTGTTTGTTTTGCATTGTTTTGGGGGAGGGGGTTAAAAATATTTTTATGTTTTATTCTATTTTTGTTGGGTTTTTGTTTTTTTTTTTGGCAAAAGATACAATGATACATTAGTGTAATTTACTTGAATCTTTTGAGCAACATATTTTAAAAACGATAGGTGAATTTGAACTTGTGCAATTTTACAAACTTTGCTCTTAATCAATACTTTGACCTTCTGTAAACCACTTTACTATTTCTATATGGGTGATCTAATAATAACATTTATATTCTTTAACTTCACAAACTCTGAAAATGCATTGCTGCTAATTTTGCTCCAGATATGAAATATATTTTCCGATTTTTAGACTTGTAGATCACATTTCATACGTGGGTAGAAATAAAACATCTTTTCATTGAAGATATTGCGCTTTCGTGAATCATAAATTAAATAGAGAGAAATTATTTTTTCCTTTGGTACAAATTTAATCCAAATTTAAGATTTTAATTTATAACAGGAATTGTAAAAGGTATAAGCTTCTTTCATTAGAACAATGTTACAGCTAAGTACAACATCTAACGTAGGTACCGTCTATACTCGCGTATAATTCGATACCAACTGCAAACTGCATATACCCAGATTCGCCATCATATAATGGGCCGGCAGATATGGGTCTATGTAGTTTGTAAGGACTATTCAGTAAAACAAACAACATAGACCCTGATCTGCAGGGGCATTATGTGCCGGCAGATCAGAGCTATGTTGTTTGCATTTGGACCCGTTTTCTACGCGACTATATACGGTAAGTACACGAGGGATTTATAACCCGAGGGCATCTAATTTTTGCTATTCTTTTGATCTCACCACACTGATACCTGATTTATATATCAAAAGGACACGGGTGATATCTGAGAGCTTAACAGAGTATACAATTTACAATTCCGTTAGAGACCAAGCATTTATATTTCCTGGGAGTAGGATGGGGGACACGCGGGATTATTTTGGAAAAAGAAATGTTCGGCTCTTAAATAGCTCAAGTCAAATATTCTTCCTCTGATATTTAGGAGGGAAAAACAGTTACATCTATTATACTACTTGCAAAAAGATAAATGACCACGTGTAAAAGAAAGAAAAAAATTCTGATTCGAAAGATAATTCCATCCCCACTCTGGAAAAGCGACTGGTCGGTCCCTTAGTATATTAATAGTTCTAGTATGTTACTTTGTATGTTAGTCCAATCTCTGTCGGAGCGTTCATGACTACTCAACCGTCATAAATTACAACTGGCATGAGGTAAATAAATAGGTCTTTGTCGGTGATATTAGACCGGGCCACCTAGGTAAATACGAAGAAGTAAAAGGCCCAGATTTAGTTTTAAGCATTTTAAGAACAAGATCTTTCTCAAACAGGTATAGGAATGCCGTCTGCCGCTGTCAACTCAATGGTAAGTACATGTTATCGTTGTATATTGACATGACAGGTTCTATACTCGTATAAAGTTTCAATTAATGATTCATCTCTGTTCCCTCTTCGCCATATGTACATAATTGCGTTTATTTCGCAAGTCACGTATTACTACAATAGGTAAGCCTTCAGCTTTGCCTGATGGTCTTGTGTGCGAAATACTTAGGAAAGTGTAGAAGGAAGAATGACAAGCTGAAGCAATGAATTTGACCCCCATGTTATATACACAGGATTCACCTTACCTTAGGTTCAAAACGGCAGTTTGTGCTTGACCTGTAGCTACTGTTTGAAGCACGGCATATATAACGTAGCATACAAGTGTGATGTCGATGCTATATAGAAACATTGTTTTTCTTCGACACGGCAGTGAGACAAATGTAACGGTCAATCTGAATTGGTAATACATGTATATGTAATCCCTACCATCGTGTGTAACAAAAAAGGGCATACATATCATTTCAAGTGCCTTTTGCCACGACAAAATCAAGTTTTATCATTTTGATTTCATTATTTCTTAAGATATGTTGCTACCTTTTTTAACAAATCTATTTATAGTTTGTGGTCTTCTATTCTTTATTTCTTCAGATTAAATCAAAGTTGAGTAGAATACCTTTTAAACAATAGCTACTTGTTGTTTTTTGTTTTTTTAAACTTAAAGAATGCAGGTACTGTAATCTTTATTTGCAGCTTATATTCATTATTAAAATAAAGTCAAATAGACAAGATATTCGCATGACCAACAATGTTAACAACGTTTCATAAATGCAAACACTTATTATGTAGAGTACAAATCACGCTGATTATTCAACGTTCTTGACAACTGACTATGTTATTGGCAATCTATTAAAACGTAAAATTACATTTGTTTGTGTGTTTTGTTTTTTTCGATACGTTTTTTTAATTACACTGAAAGGTATTGGGCACTTATTTTTAGCAACCCGATCGTGGTCTTTAGCGGGATAAACAATGATCGTATGCGCAGCCATGTTTTGAATGAGTCTACTAAGCACGTAGTTTTGGATTGTTTACATCACGCGATCTTGCAATGAAATTACATTTATTTTAATACGCCTCTGGCGCATAAGGCTGAGGTGTCTTATTGACGTGTACCAAAGTTGTGAACTTTTTACATTTCCCATTTTCAATGGAAATGTATCTACTTCGCATGCCCGAGTCACACTACATAATTTTAGACTATATCTCGACGCTTTATGGAAATATTTCGGGAATCATCCATATTAATATATGGTATTGTGTACGCATCAAATGCAGAAGCCGGAGCCTGGAGTCACAAAGAAATGTATTATTATTAATTTACAATTACATGCAAACTGTGCCCCATATTTGCTAGTGTGTACTAGAGGATATTTTAAATTAAAGTCACTAGCAGGCGATTTTATCCAACGATTCATTATGATAATAAATGTATCTGCCCAAAGGATCAGCTGGTAATTGATCCTAGAAAATTTTAGCGAATTTTGCTTTTATTGGAATGTGGAAACTGAGACAAAACCATTTGAATCATTACTAATAATAGAAACCAAAAGAAAACCTACTTTTTGCTTTTTTATTGAAAAGTGTTTTATAATATTGTCATGAGATTAAAGATGGCAAGTGATAAATGTGAATGCGCACATGAAATTGTGTGACCATGTATGCAACAGTGTCTAGGAAACTGAGCTTCAAACGGTAAACGGTGTCTGGCGTACTTTGCCAAAATAATTATGATCGCTGCATATATTATATATGTAACTACAGTATGAGAGAGAGAGAGAGAGAGAGAGAGAGAGAGAGAGAGAGAAACAGGGTAAACTTTCACTCGGTAACACATTGAATGACCCCCACGATCCCACTACACAACAAATGACTTGCTTTATTTATTGCTCTAAACATTGCTGATCAAAACTGCTTTACACTTTGGAGAAAACATTATTGTGCATTAAAACGATTTCATCTCATCAGCGACAGCAATAAATAGTATTTTATTACCACAGAAATTAAAGTGAAATCAACTTAAGGTATACCTGCTTGTCGTGTCTCAGACTACACATTGAGGCGTCATGTGGCTACATTACTCGTAGTCATGCTCTATTTTCAGACGGGACATCCCTACGTATATCTAAACGCGACCTTCTTTCAACGCGACCTTCTTTCAACGCGACCTTCTTTCAACGCGACTTTTTGACATTTTTATAGCGAACAGATTTAATTTCACGATTTTTTGACAGTTTGAACCAGAGAGAAAATTTTTTAAAAAAATGAAAGTACAATTTAAGAAAATTTATAAAACAGTGCTCCTTGAAGTGTCGCCCCTAATGTTAGCTGCTTACATTAATAATGAAAAGTTTAACAAATTTATTTTGAGCTGATCCTATAAAGTGTCAGATGTATTTGAGCAGACACCATAAAATCCATATATGACTGAAGAAGGATGTCCACGGAGCAAATACGATAAATCTATTGAAGCATATTATTGCTAGTTTCCTTTTAGAGCCTGCATTTTGTTTCAAAACAGCTACTTTCTACATTTCCGCCGATCCCCTCCGCCCTCCCCACAATGCATGCACAGGTAGCGGAAAGGGCACATGATATCATGAATTAAATAGATTCTTGTCGTGTACACTGCATTTTGCCTTCGTGAGAGACGGGTAAACTATTCTGTTATTGTAACGTAACTTTGCTATGCATCTAAGTGCTAAACACAGTCCAATACTGTCGGGCACACCATTATATTTACATCGTACGTGCCTGGTACACCAATCTGCTATTATGGGGTACCTTTCTTCGTGTAGGTGAGAAAGGCAGTCCAATAAGGAAGTACTCTTTTACTTCAGGAAATAAAAACAGCCCCACAATACCCGTATGTAAAAAAGAATCTAATATAAAAGACGCTCTAGCGTCCTCTAATAAAAATATTATAATACAATTTTCTCAAAATACTGATGTCACAAGAATAAAGGTGGAGACAGAGAGACAATGACGAGCATAAACTGGAATAAATGAAGAATTAATGAGGCAATTTCAAACAAAAAGATAAAAAGGAGATAGACGGAAAAAAAGCGCCGAATAGAAACAACTCTCTCTCTCTCTCTCTCTCACTCTCATACATACACACACGCACACACACACACACACACACACAGAGTAAACAAAAAAAATCATGCAAATATATTGGTTTCCTTCATATAAATCTGATTTTGCCTCAAAATAAATGCATTATAAGATGGTGAATAATAGACAGATCCATTGAAAAGTTTTAAGATAGTGACATGAAGAGACAGTCTAGCAGATCGGAACAGTTTAACTCTTTGCTGCTTATATTTTGAACAATCAAAGAAAAGGTGTGTTGAATTTTCAAACTCAAAGCCAGAGGACAGGAACTGTCGTATGTTAGGTATACTCGAATTATATCACTTTGAAACTACTACAATTGTACCTGAGCTTGCTAAATAATGTTGAGTTTTTTTATCAGTTGTGTCAAATGTTTTTAGTGCTTTAATAATCTCTTGTCACATACATTTCTTAAATTATCCCAAAGACGGACATTAGCGGAAAGCAGATGGAAGTGAAATCCAACATTAAATTGTGATTGTATATATAAATGAAGCAAAATGTTTGAGCCTTTACGGAAAAAAGTTATCAAATCCACTGTTTCAAACAGAGTCATTGGATACGTCCCCTACCAAGGACTAAAAGAATTTCTTGTAGATATATAAGGGCCATGTTATTCAGTTTTATTATTTATATCGTTATCGTCGTTGTTGGCGTTTATCATATCAAGTTTGTGCAGTTTGACTTAGGTCCGCATCTTCCACTCTATGTCATTGCGCTCATGAAACATGCATGCTGTATCGACCAAAAACACATCGATCACAGTGACCTCCTTTTCACGCGAGGGTAATTATATTTTTGTTTCATTTAGGATCCTATCCCCAACATTACTGCCAGTACCGACATGAACATTGGTATGTATATGTACGAACTGAAAAGAGTACTGAACCACTGTAGCAAAAGTTTGGTCATCGTGATATATTTTTCCATGCTCCATTCATCATGTTTATGTTTTGTATGTCGGGTAACCTCTCACATAATTTTCTGTACTGCTTATGTAGGTGTGCTTTGCTTTGTAAACTCATCACGAATTAATTGGATAACAAAGAAAAGCAAAGGAAATATGCGAGGAATTTATTTAGTCGTTTAATGTCTTTATCCGATATGCCAAGGAACAAATACTTTTGTTTTACTAGTGCGGATAGACAGTGTCAGCTTATGTGAAACTAGCATAATGTGCATGTATTTCATTCTCGCCTCAATATCCAGGAATTGGAAGGTTACGATAATCCATCATTTAGCGATCGTGACAGGAGAGAGGTTGGATTAGACGAAATTAGGAAGTCGGTGGAGCAGCCCATCGGAGAGCTAACATTTGGGAATCGAAAGAAAGACTTTCCCCCGGCCCCTGAGATGGCACTGGAAGACAAAATTAAGTTCGGATTTCTGGTCGGCTTCCCCACCTTATTCTTTATAATAGCTATCATTCTCACAGCTGCATATAACTGACAGTAAGTCGCTCCTTCCTTCTCTCTCTCTCTCTCTCTCTCTCTCTCTCTCTCTCTCTCTCTCTCTCTCTCTCTCTCTCTCTCTCTCTCTCTCTCTCTCCTTGAATAACTCGCTTACTATTTATGTATTTATTTAAAGTAGTTTCTAACTCATAATATACTTGGTCAAAACAATGACGTAGATATCGAAGACCCTTTGTTGCAATCCCGCATTGGGTTATCCTCGAGACAAATTTGCCCCCCCCCCCTCTCTCTCTCTCTCTCTCTCTCTCTCTCTCTCTCTCTCTTGTAGTTTTGAAAATATAATCAATTCCTTTATCTTCAGAAATGTTGATACAGTTTAGATCAATAAACGAACTGGAATAATCGACTTATGTTTCTTGAAAATCTACCACAGATCCTACTTTTTCATTCCTTCCTTCCTTCTTTCTTTCTTTCTTTCTTTCTTTCTTTCTTTCTTTCAGCATCATCTCTTATTTTCTTCTTTTCTGAGTCACGCTTTATATCCATGGTATTAAATATGTTTTCATATTGCGCACCAAATATTGAATATATGGACAATAGGAAGATCCATATTCAAATAAGTTCGCATTATTTTCAGATAGGCGTCACGTCGGAGATGGCTGTTCATATCAGTATAGATGGGTCTGCACTAAGACGTGTCCCCTCTGAAGGACTGAAGGATGCTGATCAAATGCCAACCACTTGCAAATGAAATCAGGACAATGTGTACATAAGTAAAAGACTAGTGAATTTTGCCTTTTTATTAAGATATGTCTCATTTTTTTCGATAAAGAAAATCTGTACACATTACACGTATCACACTGAGTATAGTATCGCCAATAATAGTAACTTTGTGCATTATGTCGTAACTCAAATTTTTTTTATTTTTAAAAAATCTTTTTTGTTTTTGATTTTGTTCGGGCGGGGGGGGGGGGTAGCGCAGCTTCAACGGAGGAGACTTAGTCATTATTTTTCTCAAATTAAAAAGATACCTCATTTCGTACAGATTTTTAAAAAAATAAACGTATACGTCAGGCCATTTCGTTTAGGAATATACCTTTGTTTGCACTATTTATGATAATTTTACCGAAATACTTTTTTTCCTCAAAATAAAGATTGTTACAGTTTGCTGATAACTTTTTTCCCACGAGTGTATATACTACTACGACGATGACGATGTCTTGCGATCCTCAGTTTAACATCAGAATCAATAATCTAATTTGGGATATATCCTCAAATGAATTTGATTATCCCTGTAATCCAATACTATCAAATCATTCAAATTAAAAGCTAATTTATTTTACGTCGATGGAAAAGACACATTCTGACACCTTTTGGGTACTCTCGACGGCTCTTCTGTTTGTCTGGGACGGTCTCCGATGTGGAGAGAACCGAAGAAACCACCGAACTTGAATGTGCGATTACTTATACCATTTTCAACTTCTTGGTCAAACCTATGGATAACTGTCATGAGGACCACCTTGGCTATTTACAAAACAAGGATTGAGAAGTCGCGTAACTTCAATCCTACGGTCAATCCAATCGTAGCAATAGACGAGATTGCTCGAATTGATCGTCTTTTCTTTTCTGGCGATGAAATTTCTGACCAACAAACTGTATGATTTTTCTGCAAATTAATAGGCTGACATATGTCTAAGGCTTATTTTTGTTTCGGAGAAATAGCCGAGGTTGTCCGAATGTATTTATTCTTTATACTCCCCCCACATTCAGAATGTCCTCGTCTCTTTCCGATGCGAGTCGAACAGCTTCGACTCTCTGAAAGAGACTCGGAGGTAACCGTAGTGATACTTCCCAAATGGCAAGTTTTTGGCAGACTAACATCCGGCTAGATGTGCGAAGAACAGTCTTATAACATGAGTAGGTTATGAAAATAACACTCGACGATGTTTCAACAATTAATGAAATACCCGTACATTTAATTTGTAATGCTATTCCTGCAACTTTGCAATGAACAAACTGAAGAAATCATTCGGATTCTATTGTCTGCAACTATAGCTTGCGTTGCTGTTAGTGATGACACATCTATTCATTGTGATGTTATGAAGTTATCATGACGTAGTAACAACCACAGGCTTTAGAACAGTTCAAAATGGCCATTATATACAGTCAAGGTTTTTCCTAGCATGCGATGGATAAGACCGAGGATGTTTTCCGATTGACTCCTCACACTCATCGTCCTCTGCTATTTTTGTCAGACGAGAAAATGCCTTGGATGTATGTCGGCGCAGTAAATTACAGAAAAAGACATGCATTTTGTTCGCCGGAAATTCCTCCGCTAAAAACGTAACCCCAGTCTATTCTGACCACTTCGGCTATTTCTTGGATTGGATTGCCTGTAGGATTGACCGAAAAGTTGTGGATTTAACAGATAGTTCGATGCATTCGCAACTTCTCGGTCAATCCTTCTTTAGTAAATAACCGAGATGGTCCGAACTGCACTGTCGGCATACATTCGAGGTATGATCCGTGGGATTAACCTCAAAGTTGCGAATGGACAACAAGCAAACTACGCACTTCCGAAACTTAAAATTTGACAACGGAAGTACTCCTTTGAGCATGGAAAATTTAACGTTTTGTAAAAGCACATATTGACACATTTGACGAAGAATTTAACTTAGTCCACATTACAATCAAGACATAAATAAAACTGACCAGAGTACATCATCACAACAAACAAACAAAGTAATGGGCCCAAGTGTTGGAAACTATTTTATTAGATTCCTACCATACATACGTGTTGGCCGAGCTGGAGAGCATAGGGATAATATACAAAATTGTAAAGTAAATAACCAGTTACTAAAGACGCAAACTGAGCAGCGATGGTGTAGATTATAGCCTGAAAAAGGTCAATGCAATTTTGTTCTCTGCATGAATAACACGAATTCAAGCGTATCGTCCCGATTATTTTTAACAAACTTTTGCCATTATTACCCCAACACAAAGCTAACATTTTTATTTTTGTTTGTTTGTTTGTTTATGTACATTTCACACGTCCTTCAGACATATATATATAGTCCTGGTTTACTCTCGGTTTTTGTGCTACGAGTTTGTTTTGTTTCTGTAAGTGTTTTCTTCCTCTGACAAAGAGCTCTGAACATTGAAACTGTTCTGCAACTGCGCCGTTACCGATTGATGTCTCGCCAGCAATAGAGGAGTAACCTTTTAGACGTTGTTGTTGTTGCTGCTGTTGGCATCAACGTTATATTTTTGCAATTAGCTCAGTTTCGTCATAATACTTGATGGGTGCACTCGTCTTGGAAGGTTCTATTCACCATGAGCAAAACTAGGTCACTGTTATCTACTTTGTACTCTTCAGTGAAAACGTTACGTTTTTCATTTAGTACAGTTTTTCTGACACCGTTATTGGTAATGAAACTTGATGAATGTATCCAAGTTGAAGGATACTACTCACTACCTGCAGAAGGAGGTCACTGTTACCTACTTTTTACACTCCAGCGATTACGTTAGGTTACATTTGGCTCAATTTCTCTGACACTGTTATATGTATGGTCATCAGACTTGATCTTGGAGGTTACTACCCACGACGAGCAAAAAAGTAGGTAATTGTAACTTACTGTTCACGCTTCAGCGATTACGTTAATATTTCGCATTTAGCTCAGTGTCTCTAACACCACTGCATGTACGGTATGAAACACGATAGATGCATTCATTTTTATGGGTACTAGTCACTACGGGCAAAGTAGGGTACAGAGACCTACTTTTCACGCTCAAACAATTGCATTACATTTTTGCATTTAGCTCTGTTCCTTGGACAGTATTATCGGTAGATTCATGGAATTTAATGTGTATTTATTTTAGGAATATTTTAATCATCTGTCTCTCGTCACAGTGATGTATTTTTCTTGCTCAAGTGAATATGCAAGGTTTTTGGATTACAATGACCAAAGTTATTATTTTTTTTTAAATAACAGCGGCCGCATAAAGTGCCCTGATTATGGTATGATGGCCTGCAATTACCTTAGATACTTCCATGTATACTCTTAGTGACCCTCGGGTAAAAAGCCACAATTATAGCTTTTAGATAGAAGTTGACCCCAACATTAACTATGTCCTAGTTTTTGACCTCTCCAGACCCTATGTCCTACATAAAGTTTCAAAAGATTCCTTGTAAACATTAATACAATCGACAAGGAACAGGTTTACAAGCAATGATTCCAGGACCAAAAGTTGTTGAGATATAAAGTTGAAAACGTGTTTATGAGTAAACATGAACCCACTTGCCCACAGAAGTGCATTTTGGTGCAGCCAACAATAAAAATACTGGTATGCAGGGTTGATGCAAATGCAACATGAGCTTTGGAAAGAGATACTACGCGACAGCTGAGTCAGGCTGGCCTGGACAAGATTCAGACCTGTTACTGACTGTTAGTCTCATTCAATCAGACCTCTTGTGTGGCTTTATGATATCATAACTATACAAAGGACTGTGTCTGTACTAATGATTGTAACGTTGAAAACAAAGCTTACCAAAAGTCTGGTAAAGTCACTGACTGGTTAGGATATTCAGCACTCCTAACCACTTAAATGGATAATTTCTTATTTTTGTTTATGGTATGTACGGACCACACACAAAATGTGTATGTAATACAAGTTGATGCTTCTGCACTCAATAAGTACGTAATAGGGGCACACAGTACCTACTTTGGCACCAATACATTTTACTACCTTTAAGGACATTATAAATATGTTTACATTGCTTATGCACAATAGTGCTGACTTTATTGTATTGATGGTGTATATTTGTAACATAATTAAAAAATAGAAAACGAAAACGAGAGACACCGATCAGTAACAATCAATGGTACAGACTTTGACCAGACTCTCTGCTGGCATACATCTCTAAGAGTCAGGCAAGAGTCTGGTTGAACGAGATTAACTAGTTGTGAAAAAAGCCAAAACTGACCCATCATGTAGAGGAACGATGACTTTAGTATGCTACTTGTTAAGGTTTATCATAACACTGTTCATTACACCATGGATGTTGTAGAATGAACTGTCTTAGCGTCATAATGATTCCTGCCATGCATGATGAGAATCTATCAATGGGTTTAAGAAATAATATCCTAATGAAATATTTTAACCAAAACTATAACAAACTGTTGATGCTGCCAGCAGGAGAGTGACTGTTATGTCTCACTTCACACAAACCTGGGCTTGACAATAAACTGCCACTAAAACTGACTTGAGTCCAAAACATTTTAAAGTTATATTAAAACGACTCTTATATATAGACAACAAAGCACATGAACAAATGTGATCACATCATAGGAAATGTGATCACACCATAACAATGACCTTGTCACCCCAAAATCAATAGACCTCTTTCTTACCCAAAGTGTAAACTATCCATAAACTTTGGCGAAAATACATGGTCAAAACCTGAAATTTGTGTGCAGAAACCATTTTTTATTTATCAGCTACAGTGACCATGACCTTTCACCCACAAATCAATAGGCTTCTCTCTTACTCCAAGTGTAAGCCAACCATAAGGTTTACTGTAGGTCTGTGTTGTAGAACTAAAGTTACTGTGCAGAAAAACATTTATTTGAAAGTGGCTTAACCTTTGGCCTTTTAACCCCCAAATCATTAAGCTTCTTCCTTACCCCAAGTACAAGCCATCCACAAAGTTTAGCCTAGGTCCGTGATGTTGAACTAATGTTACTATGTGGATACAATTTTTCTTCTGTCAGTCACTATGCGCTTGACCTTTGTTCTTGTAACCCCAAAGTCAGTAAGCTTCTTCCATAACCAAGTATAAGCCATCCACAAAATTTGGTTAAGGTAGATGGTGCAAAACTAAAGTTATTTTGCAGAAATGAAAAAGGTAATAGGAAGACAAGAAATGAAAAGGAAGATAACTGGTCATTATAAATGACTATTTAAGACATTGATTCCATAATCAAAAATGTATTATTCTCCTAATCTCAACCTACTGAGATAAAACAAATATGTCATAAAAAAATATAGATATTTGAAATGATCATTATACACATCTTATGATTTCATTATTCTTGAATATAATGACAGATTGCACGTTGAAAAGAATTAAATGATTATATGCAGATTGTACCTAAGTAGATTAAAAATAATTTAATTCAAGGATAAAATATTTTGTAACTGAGAGAATTAATACCAAACTGAGTGTAAATGTACATCTCATGGGTCAATTTTGATGCCTCAAAATGATTCATTTCATAAATATATAAAATGATAAATATACAAAGAGAATATACATAAAAATTAACATGTATGAAACAAGACCTGTTCGAATTGATACCTGACCGGGAAATCATAAAACACTGATATTTAGTTGCAAGTAGAGCTTCTACTACCAACCAATCAGAAATGAGCTTTTAAAAGTGACATAATTTGTGATTGATCAAAAAGAATAATCTCAAACTTACTCAAGCTCTGGAGTTTTTCGATTTCCAGAAATAAGTTTGATCGACAATTGACTGTAATTGATTTCACTTTGCCATTTATCACCATTATAAATCATACAAATTCTGAATTAGCAGACACCTGTTTACAATAGACAGAATTAGTCCCTTGGTTTTCAACTATAAACATGTTCTTTCACTGGTAGTTATCACAATATATCTTAAAAATAATGTACATATTTATATGAAGTTAATGGAATGCAAAGTCTGTAAACCTGATTAAACTAGTTCCTTTCTAAACCGATCTGATCGATAAACTGCCACATATTTTTGTCTTAATAAGGCCATTGCATTACTAATCAGATCTGTATACAGAACACCCATATAAATCTGGCAAAATGAATGGTCTGAACAGTTTCCTGTTTTAATGTAATTAAGAGGTAAGAAAGATTTATTTAATTTTGCTTCATTAGGTTATACACAAAGTTTTTATTACTGTGAATGATAATATTTTCACGTCATTAAATTTCAGCAAATCTTTAATTTCTGCATATTAGCAACACAAAATTTAAGTGAGTTTACCTTTGTGCAAAAATATCAATTTAACAGACAGCAATGTGTGTTCACATACTACATACACTATCTAAACACAAGCAAGATCAACCATGAGGGTATTGTCCAACCACAACTAATATAAATCACTGCCAACAGAAATATACAGACAGAACATCAATCTCAGTATTTCTTAAAAACAATATTCACAGATACATTTGCTCACTCATTAAAGTAACCTGGCACGTAAAAAATCTAACCCAATTTCCCAAACAGTCTATCTGGATTGCTGCTGTCATTTATTGAATTCATAATCTTTTCTTATCAAAACATTTTAATGTGAATAAAATTTTAGCAAGTATGAGCTCATATGCAAAATTTACAAAAATTGTACGCTTGGTAGTATTTTATGGTTTACACTATTTATTGGTTGAAATACTGGTAATAACCACCACTAATACCAACCTTAAAACCTTCATGTAATTAATTAACTTTTGTTGTTCTTACACACATCCAAAACTTAGATACATCAGCATGATGAAATTGTAGATATATAAGTATGATGATATTTTAGATATATAAATATGATGAAATTGTAGATATATAAATATGATGATATTTCAAACTAAAATAGGTTATGCATACAATTTTAATTCTTTTTGTATAAAATACTTGTTATGGTATTTCAAACATATTAATCATATCAAAATGTAGGCATCCAAAATAAAATCACAGGATGAATAGAAGGTTATATATTTATATTTGTTGCCATATATTTCTCAGAATTCTAATAAATTGGTTCATTCAAACAAGAGGTTTAAGTGGGCGTGAGATTGCTCACCTGGCTGACATCTGCAAAATAGCCAAATACAACAAAAGTTAGCCATGCAATCTAGGTCAGAGGGATGCTTTTTGATAAAACTCTTCAATGAGCTGTTGATTGTGTAAGTGATAGCAAATGTTTCAAAGTTTCCCATGTTTTTATACCATCATCCACATTTGATAGTACATGAGCATAGTGGTTAAAATATTTTATATTTATGGGTTCTTAATTTAAGGATTTGTTATTTTGAAAAATTAAATTATAAAATATTGAGCGGCGATGTATAAGTCTATAAAAAAAAATTATACCAACATTCAATTCCATGCATTTTCAAGCAAATGTTCTTAATACCTACTTCAGTAATTAAGTTGAATTAAATCGTAATTATTTTCCGTGTTCCTCATCATTTATATACATCTCCTAATATATATTTCTCAGCACTACAGCCAGTCTAGGTAGCCTTGGTATTAAAACAAACAAAGAAACAGGTGATGCCTTACTATTGTATATGGAACACGGGAAGCATATAATTGAATATGGCTGGGAGAGGTGAAAAATGTCTGCTTTGTTCATATTTTGTCACACTTACCCATGACAAAAATTTTAAAAAATGTGTAACCCATGACATTAAAGTGATTCACAGTATACTGAAAACCTCTATGCCAAGACCCTTTTCTTCTTAATTGGTCACATTCTATTAAGAAGGTTCGGTTTTTAAAAAAAAAGTTTAATAAGTATTTTTCTACATTTAGTAATGGCTACTATATTGAATTGGCATCATTTCTATAAATGTAAAAGGCCTGCAAACTAAGAGTATTTCTGTAAAATTTGGTCAAACTCTCTTCAGCTGCTTTTTATATGTTAAAAGCTTTTTTTCTATTTTACTGTATATACGCCAAACAGAGTTGAAAGTGCTGTCCCTGGATCCTACAGGAGAATACTTGGTATTTGTTAAATACTAATAAATAATATCATCATATCACCAATACCTCTACCAGCGACTTTGTAGCATCATTTTTGGTGATGTGTATATTTGTAATTCTCTATAATAAGCTCTATATACCTTGATTTCTGTCGTATAAATCTGGAGTGACTGTGTACTTGGTATTTAAAAATTATGTTAATGTTACCAAGCATTCTCCTGTAGGATCCAGGGACAGCACTTTCCGCTCTGTAGGCATATATTTGTAATTCTCTCTCTCTCTCTCTCTCTCTCTCTCTCTCTCTCTCTCTCTCTCTGTATATATATATATATATATATATATATATATATATATATATATATATATAAATTCACTTATTCATATCATAATTTCCTTCAATTAGCGAATTAGTACACACTTGGCCATCTTATGGATATTATATTAAAAACCTATAACTCAAAACATAATACAGGGGAGATATCAGTAGGAAATGATACTTGTCTAACACGTTTAAGGTATCAATTGTTTCATGAAGTTTACAGGTTCTTATATATTTGTTTACTTAAATATTTACCTACGTACAGGCATACTAAATTACGTACTTAGGTACCTACCTACCAACCCACATATATACATACCTCCTAACCTATCTACCAACATACACACATACACGCAGAACAACGCTCTCTAATAAAATAATTGAAACCCAGTGACAGTAGTGATTTAGTATATGCCATTCTCATTCACAAGGTGGAACCTCGAATCATAAGCTGATGGAAAAATACTAAGGCAATGTTCTTAAACACGCATTGTTCAAAGTGGCAACTGATTTCTAAAACATGAAAGCTACTTCCTTGTTCCAAGAACAATACATGTTTTTTTCAGTATTGTTTTTATTATCCTTCAATATATATATATAGTTGCTTTAACAAGTTGCTCGACATGCACATCTATCTTCTTCTCGACAAATTTTGTTTGTGAAATTTTGTATTTACATGGAAAGATACCACGACCACTTGTCTACATATGATATACTTTTCTATTGCTGGTGTAATAAAAGTAGAGTATTTTCGCTAAGCTGATAAAATTTCATATTAGTGAGTTTAAGACTATAAAACTCATACATTTATATGTATGTTAAGTTTTGCAAACCATATATCATCTACAAATCTATAACAACCACGTAATTCTATTTATTCAATGTACAAAAACATATATCGAGTTTACATTTTATTCACAAATCAATTGAAAATTGTAATAATAATAATAATAATAATAATAATAATGGAACGGAGAAATAAGGTAATCAAAACCTGATATGGCAAAAATGTATGTCGAGGAAGAACTGACTAGTATCTTCCTCTGCGTTGTGAGCATCCTGATATAAAAATACACCGTATTTGCTTGAAATTCGATATAAAATATACCTGGTTCATCCGTTATAAGACTTGACTCCAAATCTTACTCAAAAATATTCTGCCCAAGCATAGACCTGCTTTGTTCAATCTCGATTAAGATTTCCCAGTCTGGAATAACATTTATTACTAGAAATACAGAGTAAAGTTTTATGACGAACGGGTCCAAAATAATATGCATAGCCCCTCTACCAAGGTAAGCTTACAAGTCTATTGCAGCGTTCGTAGGGATTTTACTTTTTAGACAGCCTAAATGGAGACTACCAACACAAATATGTATTGGGGTGAGTCTACAACGGTGACCAATGCCACTTTGTTGAACTTCCAACCGGAAGTGTTCAATTTAGATTTTCTGTCTGAAGAATTAGCGCCTGAAGCCACAACAACTGTACCAGCCTCATTGCCTGTCATCGAGGATTTTAAAAAGAGACAACAAGAAGAAATGGAAAAATTTCTACAGAGGCAGAGAGTAGCGGAAGAACTGTTTCTTCAGCAAGAAGAGAAAAGAAGAAAGCAAGAAGAAGAAATAAGAAAGTTAGAAGAGGAGAAGTATCAAGGACAGAAGGAAGGGAGTGATAAAGATAAAACGGTGAGTCTACAATACTCTAAAAAAACAAAAAAAACATAACACCACACTCCAAAAAATGCTAGAAGCGCGGACGTAATGGAAAACATGGGGTTCAGATCGAGAGTGAGAAATGGACAGAGTAGGGTGAGCTCAGATCGATAGAAAGAGAGAGATAGAACATAATCATTTTTTTCCAATTCAATAAAAAACCAACACCAACACCATTTCTTTTTTTCAAAAACATCAACATTTTTAATACAGAAGAAAAAACTTCTTTAAACATAAAAATTTCAACCAACAAGATATTAAATGTATTTACAAGGGTTGACAACGTTGGGAAGGTAAAAACTAAATCTTCCACTTTTCTACATTATTCTGATGCACACTACGTTTTCTGAGCTAAAGACAAGAGATAACCATAACGTTCACAAAACCATTGTTCTACTTTAGCATCGTTTCTAACATATTTCCTATCAAAACAAGTCACTCAATGTTGTAAGGAATATCCCAGGCTGCGTTGATGATGATGAAAATGTACACCATAGTGTCCACACACAATACTGTCCACACACCATAGAATTCGATCCTTGTCATCGGGCATTATTGAATCGAGTAGAGATGGCATTTCTTCTCGTGGTGACTGCTGTGCTTCACAAAATCCCTCCTCTTCTATCTCCATAGGTTCTTCTTCGTGTGGTATCTTTTTTTTCTTCTTCTTCTAATAGTCTAGAATCACTTCTCTCAAACTGTTGATTTCTAGAGTATTATCAAATTCTGCATACAAGACCACGTTCACTGTTTCGGGTAGAGGTTCTTTAAACTGAAGTTCCACACGAAGTGGGCCTGATTTTATAGGGAGAAAATGTCCTTCGTCGCTACTTTGGTCAGGAGTGAAATCAAAACCCCACAAGGCATATCCTCCTGCAAAATCCTCGTACGAAATACCGTGGCTGGTGTTGGTGCCTAACTGTCCCGTGGCTTCAAACAAGGCCAAGTAAGATCGCAAGTAATTTTTAGCGTTGCCAAAGTTAGGTTCGAAAGGTCTGGTACACAACGTCTTGCCATCTCGACTGACTTCTATCTTGGATACGTTGTAGTGATGAAAGTGAAACGGATTCTGATTTGGGGTTCCGTTGAGGGCTGCATTACTGACGATACCAATCAGCAAATGTTTGGGGAGCTGTCCTTGGAAGATGTGATCCAGTGGCAATGGTAAAGGTTTTCACTTCCACTCGTCACAATGGATACTAGACAGTGGTTCTACTCAACGTTTGACTGATGTCGTTGGCTACTTTAGGTAAGACTTCTACACGACGCACGTAAAGTCTGGCTTCTTCGGTGTGAGTTTTGTAGTCGGGACCATTAGCCATAAAATGGAAGGCGGCACTACTACGATTCAGTCTCAGGCGTACAGCCACTCCGTTCAACAAATACTTGTCTTGTAACCACATGTCCAAATGCAAATGATCCATCAGTTGTAAACTACGCCCTTTTAAGATTTTCTTTCGACGGTCGTTAAATCCCTCATTATGGGGGTCTGCTGGATGATCGCCAGCCGCCGCTTCAGCCAACGCTGTGTCGTTGAACTTTCTCAAGGTGTCAGGTTTCCAGTCCACGGAAGCATCCAGATGTGTGTTCTTGGCTTCTTTTCCGTACGTCAAGAGATTTTCCAAGTAAGCCCGGTAAGGGTAAGTATCCATGCTACTGCTGACGAGTTTGTTATTCAAGTACAAGTCCACTTCGCTGAACAACGAATGCATGAAATTATTGACGGGCGCTATTGGGGCATCACCCACAGGATTTCCGCCGGCTGCTGTTTGAACTTTGAGTTTCAGGTACAAGTAGCTGTTATTCAGATCGACGTAATCTTCGGTTTGTCCTTTGATTTCAAATTCGATAGGAGCTGAAGCGGTCAAAGACGATACAGGATGAAATTCCACCCATTGGGATTATTTCATCGTCATCATGGTGGGAGGCATGGTAAATAGATCCAGTTCTGACTTGGTACATTCGCAAGAATCTCGGTGCATCATTTTTTTGTTGTTCACAATTAATAATCAAACACGTCTAATTCTCTGACTGTTCTTCTTTTCTTATTCTTTTTTGGAACACCACCATGTGTTTTATGAGCTCTGAAGGGAGGTTGACGTCGTCTCTTTCTGCCTTGTCCTTGCTGTGGAGTGAAGGAAGAAGTAATGACAGGACCAGAAGCGTCCAGTGCATTTATAGGAGTCTCTCGACGACCTAAAAGATCTTTGCCAGTTTGCATCAATACATTTTTTCCTTCTCTCATAAAGGCTTCTTTAGGCTTTTGTTTGTCGATGAGAACATTTTGCAGAAATTCTTTTCCTCGCGTCAAAGCGGCATCTTTTAAGGTATGCAATCCTCGAGTCACCATCGGTTTCAAAATTGGAGCTACCGTCCGAAAAGCCGATTTTAACATATCTCCTAAACCGTGTCCTCGTTGTCGAGCCACTCCTCGGTACACCGGATATATTTTTGGGGTCAGTTACAATTCGTGGGAGAACCTTTTTCGAAAATGAAGTTTCACCGTGACCTTTCCTTTGTCAATGAATGGTACACTTTGTCCCAAATCTCCTTTTATACTAATGTTGACACTGTCAAAATACGATTTACTGACTGGAAGATAATGAGGATGTACAAATTCACGGTGAACGTGATACGTGTTTCCACCTTCTTCGTACGCGGGGACGGCAGAATCCACTTTGAAAGGAATGACTCTCAGTAACGGAGCGGCTGTGTTTTCCACCACGTTATATCCCACCACATCGGAGTACACAAACATTAAATTCAATCCTTCGTTCAATTCGATAGGGGTGCGAAAAGCCTTGGAGAATCCCAAGTTGTTTTGGATTTTTAGATTTTTTAAAAATTTGTTCCCACCCAAAATAGCATACAGCCCAGGAGAAAAAGTGACGGCTAATAGGTTGGCCTCCGAAAAATTGAATCAAGAGACGGCGTGCCACAGGATGGTAACTGATCTGTACCGATTTCTTGGCTCTTTCTAAGGCTTTGCCAAATTGCGCCTCGAAGATGGCCTCAATGGTGTCCACCAAATGTCGTCCACTAAAATAATGCCCTTCAGGAATTCTCATGGTATAGCTTGCCAAGGGAGCATTAGTCGTCAAGGGAGAACTTGTATCGGGTTCCTTTTTGGGTTCGTGAAAGTTAGGTTGTAATTTGTCCAAGTGGTCTTGCACTTCCTCGTTCAAGATCTCCACGATGAAAGTGTTTTGACCTTCGTCGACGTTTTGTACTTGCGTAGGATGAATGATTTCTACCAAACCCACTTCCCAATGAGCTTCGTGATCCAATTGGATGGCCTGGGGCAATTTGGTGGTGAAACAACATAAGACATTGTTGGGAAACACATCCATGGAACTGTCACTCGGTAAAGTTAAATAAAATTGGTCGTTCATAGTAGGTCCAAAGTTTTGCTGTCCGCGGAGTCACCAGTCGAGTTCAAAGGATGTTCAAACGGTTTCAAAAGAGGACTGGTATTGTGGTGGTGACTGGAAGAGGGTGGACTGGCGTTGGCCGTACCGTTGTGCTGGCTGTTGCTGTGGTTGGATTTATCCGTCGTCGTAAATTTCAAAGAGGGACTGGGTGGAAGATAACCGATGCAACTGCTGAGTAAAATGGTCCACAATTGTTTGTCTCCTTGTTGCAAACTCAAATTGGTAATGGCTGCTCCGATGACACAATACACTACAAAGATTTGGCAGAAAAAGACGATTTGATTTTTAGGCACAGGTTCTCCGCACCACACCCAGAGAGGTTGTTTTTGTAATTCTTGAAGATAAGAACTCTGCGAAGGAGTCGAAGTCGTAGTTGTGTTGAATGGGATGTTGGGTTACTTCTTCTTTTTCTTTTTATAGTCGACGACTTGGGAAGCAGGAATCCAAGAATCAAAACTAGGAGGATATCCTTTCCAACGTACTTTGACTTCTTTCACTTGACGTCGACCCACTTGGCGTGTTCTTTGTTCGAGAATGCTTTCGATGTCGTACAAGTCGTCTTCTTTTTTGGTCACTCGTTGTAACTCAGGCAAGTAAAATGTTCCTTTGAGTACTTTACCGTGCATGTCTTCCAATTTATAGACGGGAGGATCACGTCCACGCACGGGCTTAGTGACACGAAACAATTCGGTAGTCCAGTTGGGTAAATAACCTTTGTCAAAAGTACGTTTGGTTTTTCCGATGCGAACCCAATCTCCTGTCTTCAACCCCAGCAGGGTTTTCTTCTGAGGTCTCCTCTGGGGTGTACCAAACAATTGGTCAAACACGGTCACTTCGTTTTCAGGGCTGACCTCTTCGGGGGCACATCCGATACTACGATGGTACGATTGATTGTACCCTTTGACCAAACGTGGTAACACGTCGATGTACTGGAGAGTGTGTTGATGTGTTAAACATTTCCACATGCGTTCTTTTAAAGTTCTTTGAAAACATTCCCCGACACTAGCTTTGGTTTCAGGATTTTCGGTGGTAAAAAAATGAATGTCTCTTTGTTTCAATTCTTTTTGAAAAGTTTGGTTTTGAAATTCGGTGCCTTTGTCGGTTTGTCATCGTAAAGGGTGACGACCACTTTGTTTCAAGACCAGTTTTAAGGCACGTACCAATTTGGTACTGCTTTTAGATATCAAAGGCACGACCCAAGCGAATTTGGAAAACACGTCGATGACACAAAACAAATATTTGTGACCACGATTGTAGGTAGCCAAATGAGAGACGTCGGCTAAATCGGCTTGCCATTGATGATCGATGCCCTCCACTTTGGTTTGAATAGCAAATTTTCGTCAAATGGGTTGTGTAACGTGTACGTCGCTTGTTCTTGTAACCATCGTCGTACTTCGAACAAACGTACACTTTTCAATTTACTTTTGGCAGCTCGATACAATTTTTGAACTCCTCCGTAGCCCGCAGCATGGCCAGGATTGTAGTAAATGGTGGTTAAAAGTTTCTCCATGTTTTTGCGACTTTTCAATAAGGCACCCACTGTTTGATGCTACTACTTTGGGTGTCGTGAGGTTTATACGAAGTGCCTTGACGCGTTCGACGAGCCACAGGAGTAGGTAGTGAAGAATGGGTGATGGTTGGTTTCTTCTTCTTGGTGGCAGTCTCTTTTTTCACTTCAGTCTTGCTGTCTTTCTTTTTTTCTTCTGCTGAAGAAGGAATGGACATCCTCTTATGAACCCGATCTTTCATTTTTTCTCGATGAGGGGTAGGTGAGGGTGTCAACAAGGCTGCCACCATTTGACTAGAGAGACCAGCAGACGGAGTTTGAAACACTTCTTTGGGCTCATCTTCTGTCACCCCCGTGGCGGTGTCTGCTGTTTTAGTGGCAGGTTTAGGTTGGCTTTTCATCAGGGTCTTGAAATCTCTCAGAGTAGGTGAAGCTGTTTCATCAACAGCTTTTTGGTGAAAGAGTTGAAGACGTGGTAAGAGTTGACCGTACCGTTGCGATTTTTCTGTTTCTGACAAATTGTTTCGTTCCATTAACGCTTGTAATTTTTGTTGTAACTGTGACATTTTGTGTAGATTAGGATTGGCAGGTAAATGAGGTATCCGTTGTTCGTTCCAACGATGGTATTCCATCCATCGTTTGTAAGGCACTAAAGTCAGTTTCGTCCTTCCATTTCATCCAAAAGTACAAATGTGTGGTCTTTCCAGAGAAGGGTGTCCTTTTTATCTTCTTTTTTTTATCGCATGACTCCTCCTAAAAGTGGTCCCGCAGTCGATCCTAACAAAGGACCCGCTATTTTTAACAACGGTCCTAGCAGCATGGGTAGAAATCCTCCTCGTTGCACCAACATTTTTTTCTTTTGTTGAAGAGGTATTTTCTTTTTGACCATTTGGCGAAGAACGTTCCGATGTTTACCTAATTTTTGTTTCTGTATCTTGGACAAAGGTACCGTTCCTTTCAAGACGTTCAAACAACATTCACACACGGTATTTATGATTTCTTTAGGAGCTGTTTGAATGAGTTGTTTTCGCATGGGAGGCTTGGATTTGGTCAGGACAGACAAGACATCCCAATGTTTCGCCAGACGAGGTGGAAGTCATTTTTTGGGGGGTGGGGTGGGGTTGGGTTTGCTTCTTTTGGTGGTGTACACGTTGGGGGGGGGGGGGGGTCATCCTTTTAGAGGTTAGGAGTAAGTCTGAAGTCTCTGGCAGGTCACCCTTCTATTTTATACTGGAACACGTCTCCACTGATTGCTGCACGGCGTACCATCTTCATGACAGGCCTCATTCGACGTTGAGGTGTTTTCAACGGACTAAATCATATCATTTCTTCTTTGGATAAATCCACTAAACTTTGTAACATGCCAGTTCTCTCTTGGACTTTGGTTTTAGGGGACGGCACTTTGTTGGCGGACGCTGCCTTGGCCAGATCAGATGAAGTCGAGGGTTCCAAAGTGGTTAATTTCGAAATGGGTTTCCATTTTTGCATCAAATTAGGAAACACGGATCTTAAGTCCGGTTTGGCAGGCATCATCATGAAGATAGGTGAAGACGATGATGTGGACGCAGAAAGAGAAGGAGACCTCGTCACTGCTGGCTGTCGTGGTTTGCGGGTGTACCTTTGCGTCCTGTCAGCAGTGCCTCTCTGGCGGCTCGCAGTGGTGATTGCCCTTTTCTTCTTGGCAGGGGTTTTTTTCTTTTTTTTTTTTTGGGGGGGGGAGGTTTTCTTTTGTGGGCTTTTCTTCTTCTTGGGACTTTTCTTCTTTTTGGTTTTTGGTGTTTTGGCTTGGGCATTAGGATCCCATTTCAAAAGTGAACGAATGATGACCCCTCCTAAAGAACCTCTCCCTCCAGGGGTTAAAATGATTTGTTTTTTAGTCCGTGAATCGATTCTAGGATCGGCCAGTTGTGACAACGCCACTTTATGCTTTTGAAAAAAACGTTGAGTTTGATGAGGGATGTGAATATGCCTTGCAGTAATTGACGTGCCGTCAAACTAAACCATCGTAACACTTCTTTGAGACTGGCTTCTAACAAATGGGCACGGACTTGTGCATTTTTTTCGCGACCGATGCCATTCAAGGCACGAATCAATTTGGCCGAAGGATGAGCTTGAAAGGAAGTCATCTCCAAGACTGTGAGACAGATAGGACGTAGTGGATGTTTTTATAGTTTTTTTTCAGAGAGTGGCTGAAGGGGACGTGTAAAGGACGGGACCTCCTACTTGACACCAATGGTGAAACAATTGGGTACGAAATCTCAAATAGTCGGGAATGGTGGGTTTTAAGTCGATGAGCAAATACGCATGAGGGGTTTGAGTGGCATCGTCGTACTCATAATTTAGCCAAGGAGTACCTAACTGTTTGACTAACACTTGTACTTGAGATTTGTCTCTGGGGCTTTTAAACAAGACCACGTAATGAGCATTGAGACTGATGATTCGATGGGCTTTACTTTGTTGAAATAAATTTTGAGTAATGTAAATGATGCTGGCATTTTGATGATGGCCTTTTCGTGTAAACCAAAGTTTAATTTCTTCTTCGTCTTCTCCTAACATGTCGTCGAAGATGACCAGATGTGTTTGACTCACGTCAGACACGATCCCATCGTCTTCGCGAGGGATGCCTTCCACAAACGAAATGGTTTCTCCTTGACTTTCACGAAGTAAGGTGTAAGACGATTGCCACTCTTTGTAACACCACACGATGCGTTGAGGTGGACGATCAAACAGATGAGTTTTTTGTTCGATCAACCGTTTGACAAATTCGGTTTTGCCTGAACCACTCGGTCCAGCAGTCAACATGTTAAAAGGATGGCGCAGATACAAAGCTTCCCAACTTTGACGATGTAACTTTTCGTCGATCACTTTGACCACAGATGAAGAAGTAGAGGCAGACGAGTCAGAAGAAGATGTAGCCATGACTGAGGTAGGAAGAATTTTTAGAAGAAGACAGAAGACACCAGACATTTTATACGTTTCATACACGTTTATTGTTTGTGATAAAAAAATGTCAATACAACAAAACAACCAACAAACATATTTTACAAGTCATGAAGGATAAAAATGCATACCGTAAAAATGGTGAGGTACAAGATTAAGGCTACCACTAAAAGAATTAAAGTTCTGTATAAAAACAAGTCAATGTACAACATTCTGGTATCCTACTAATGGAAGGCACAGGCACTGGTGGTGGTGGTAATCTTCTATTCGTCTCTGTTCTTTTATTATTTCCTCCACTTCGTTCCATGGAATTTTGCGTATCACTCTCACATGGTAGGTGGGGCCATCCAATTCCTTACAAGTCTAATTTCTTATTCAATCAATGTCTGACCCTTTGAATATTTTCAAAACCATGAAACTTCTTATATCATTCAGATACCACTGGTTAAATTGTTTGTGGCGTAATTGATGTAACTGTTCTTTACGTTTCACTTGGATCTGAACCACATCTTGGTAAATTCGTTCTCGCAGCTCACAAGGCAAACCACAAATGTATTCTGGTAAAGTATCCGACTTGGAAAGAAGTGACTCTCTTTTGTTTTCTTCACAATAGCTGTGATAGTTTCTCTCCAGAATCAGACTTCTGATACGGTGAAAGTCACGATAGTGTCCAAATCGACGAATGAATTTGAGTTTATGTTTCACTTGGATCTTAACCAACTCTCTGTAAATGCGTTCTAGCAGCTTCGAAGGCAAGTCACCAATGCGGTCTTCTAAACTAGGGTTGCACAGCATCGCTGATGTCAAAGCGTACGGCATCCGTCTCGTCGCATGGCACTGCATCGCATAGCACTGCATCGCACTCTAAGTCGTGATGGTAGTTGGAGTTCACACTAGATTTCTTACTCGGTGGGTAAGTGACCAAACCACTCATCTTTTTTCTTCTTGCTCGGTCGACGTTGGAAGTCCTAATAAAGGTTTAGGTTTGAAAGTGGCCTCTTTTTTATACTGCAGCAGATCGGCGTGTCCGTAAGGCAAAGTGGTGTGGTCTGGAAGTCTGACTCGTTTCTGGTACACGATTTGGTACACTTTTCCTTCAGGGCGAGTGACGATTTGGTGATTAGGTAACCGTACGATCTTGTGAGGCTCTAACGTGTGCACTCGAAAGTCTTCCACTTGTCCAGACAGCAAAGCATTTTTCAAAACCTCAAAATTGACCACTTGGCTGGTTCGATAGTTTAGGGTCAATCCTTTGACTTTACAATCGGTGTGAAGTTGGCCTTCTGGGTCTCGGAATTGGTAGCCGTAATTTTTAGGGCCACCGCTGGCAAACCTCAGGATGCTGTCTTGAGGGTGCTCGTCCGTCCAGGCTACTAAACGATCTCCTTGGATGGTAGGGTGGGGTTCCCCGGGTCGATGGATGTAGAAACAACTGTCGGTGTCAAAGTACAGGACAGAATCTCCAAAGACTACTAAAGCTTCGTCGTACAACTTCAAACGAGCATGGGCTGTCACGTAGGCGGCAATGACCACGTTGCTAAACTTGTCGGGCTTTACAAACTTGGGTTCTTCTTCGAAATTGACATAGATCAAATCATCACAGACGATTTCGACGTGTTTCATCAGTATACTTTTGTTGTCCACCAATTGAAAGTAGCGATAAGGATCGGTCACGTATTCCGTCTTGGGTAAGATCGTACGTTGGGCCATTTTTCCCCACAAGCAATTCAGCATGACTTTGGCAAACGATCTTCTGCCTTCGTTCTTTTCTACGTCTTCCAAAGTGATGCCTTCGATGTCACGGTACTCTTCTTTGAATTGAACTTGGTCTTCGGGAGTCTTTCACCACGAGGGATAGCCGCTGGCTTCTTGTTTCAGTTGTAAAAATTGGTTGACGTACCCCGAGAAAATGCCTGGATGATTCGTGGCGTCGTCCTTTTGATATTGGACAGTGGTTTGGAAAGTGCCAGATTTCGTACACTTTCAACAACCGGTATCCTCGATCCAGAGCTCTAAACAATTCAGCGCTGACCCACGTTCCTGTCAAAGAGCGTTCTTCCTCCGTGTGATGACAGGGATGATCTTGGTTACACGTTTCGGCACACGTACGACATAAAGGAAACATCAGTTTTCCTTGGCAATGGTGAGGTAAAATGGGATGGTACAAGTGGGTCGGAGGTAAGACTTTACATTTGATCAATCCTTCGTATTGACGAATGTGTTGCACGTCAATGTGTTCTGTCAAGATTTCTGGGTGTCCGGTCGGAAATCGTTTGTATTTGCATACCCAAGGATACAAAGAACACACGTCGATGTATTTGATTTCTTCTCCTTTGGATTCGTCTACGTCATACAGCAAGCGAGTGGCATTGGTTCGTCCTCGAAATAAGCTGTGGCGTGGATCCAAAGGTTCGATCTCACTTTCAGTGATGCTTTTTAAAATCTGGATCGGTTTTCAAACGTCGATCGTACTCGTGCTCCCACATTTCAACCACTTGGTATCCTTGACTTTCTAACTTGAGTCGTCGTTGGTAAGTTCGTTCGTACAACTGTTCCATGCTGGCTCCCGTGAGAGGATTTTTCAGGTCTCGGTTAGGAAAACAGGTAGGGCATCCGTGAAAGAAACAGCCCTGAAATTCGTATACCGTCTGTGGGTTTTCTAAATCCCAACCATACACGGAATAAGAACCAATCTTCTTTTCTCCTCCTCTGTTTCTAGCATGTTGTATCCATTTGTCTTCTTTTTGACACAAGTAATGCAAAAAACGCAAAGCTTTGGCCGAGTATTGACGACTGGCATAGAAAGACGTGTTGGAGGCAATGATGGCTACTTCGTTCTCGGGCATGAAATTTTTGGTGTAAACTAAGGAACAGGCTTTAGGTAGGGTGGACGCCTCTTTCAAAGGATCGATGTCTCCGTGATTTAGAAATAACTCTCGAAACTTTCCACAGCAACGCCTTAAAATATCTAAATCGGATCGACAGTACTTCAGCATTTCCTCTTGGAAGTCAAACGGATCGGACTGGTGAACGCGGTACTAAGCGTGAAAGGCTTCTCGCTGTTCGGGGCGCATTCCGTCAGGCAAATGCGGTAGCACGGCATGTTGATTAGCTTCAGTGTTGAAGAAGTGAGGAAAATAGCCTTTGGCCATTTCTGTCATGCGAAATATTTTAGGCATGCGGCTCAAAGGCATGGCTAAATAACTCATGGAATCTTTGAACTTGACTTGACCGACTTTCATGTTGATGAGTTTTTTTCCGTTCAAGGTAACTTCAGGGCGTTCGGTACCTTGTCGTAAATAATAATTTAACAAAATTTGGCCATCGTATCCAGAGAAATTGTGAGCTATGACGGTCGAATAGCGATGACAGTCTCCGTAGCGCTGAATGTCCTCTTCGCTCCAAGTCTCGTCGGTGGGGTCTAAAATCCATTCAGCAAACTTGGACAAAGTGTTAGAACCCCGAAAGATTTTTTCACGTCCTCCTGGAATCCGACTACAATGAGGACAGTGAAAGTGAATCGATTCTTGAATGCATTTCTCACAAGCCCGATGAGCCACGCAGAAATTAGGAATGTGGATGCCTGTTTCTTGTTGACATACAAAATCGAAAAAGATGAAATCCACTAGGCTGTTGCTCTTCTTTAATTCTTTCTTCTCTGTCTTGTCGTACTTTTGAATAAAACATTGATGATCATAATCCACGATCTGCTCACAAATGCGGCATCTTTTCTTGCCGGCACAAACGTGTCTCTTGGGGTCGTTGGTACCAATCAGGTGTCCACACGTGGAGCACAATTTCAATAAGTCGCAAGCACATTTTTGTTGCTGCCCTTGTGTCTTCCGATGCTGTTCGTAACAAGAAGGACTGACAAAAGTACGTCGACACGTCTGACAATGAACGTGGTGTTGTTGTTCAGGAATGCATGGTTTGTCTGCTAAACAGCCCCGACATCTCTGACCGCACTGAAGGTGTCTCTCCCGATTGTTAAATCCTTTGTCGCATTTCTCGCAGTAGTAAGAGTACCCTAGAAATCCTGTGATACTGGTGATGGCATCGAAATGTTCTTGGTGATGATAGAGGTGAATGTATTTTCCCTCCGGAAAATCGGGGCCTCAAAACAGCATATCTCCACGCACTTCTTGAGGATGTACTTTCAAAGTGTAGCCAGGAGCCAAGACATCTTGAAGTTGTTGCATTTGTGAAATGCCACACACAGACTCTTTGGGGATGGCTGCTTGTCGTAACAAGAGTTCTGCTTCTTTTCGTTGTTGGGGTCTGTCCGATCGTCGAATGTTCTTCCAGGCTTTTTTCCATTCTTTACTCTCGTTCTTGTTGTTAGCCCGAGCCAAGCACATCTGGTCTTGAGTATTGTCGATTTGGACGACACTGTCTTTGGTACTACGAAGGTCGTCCACCAGTAACGCTTTCCTACTTCGTCCGCTCCCTCGAGGAGGGGAGACGTGAGTCATGTAAAGTGTGGCCTTTTCATCCGTGATGGCAAACTTGTCATTGGATTGTTGTACGTGTTCTATTTTGGCGATGACTTTTGCTGATGTTAATTCTATTGGGGTGCTGAACTCGATCCAAACAGGACTCTTCAAACTGTCGTGATAAATAGATAGTCTCAATCAGTCGTCCTCTTTGGCTCCACATTGGCGTTTCAAGTTCTGTAAGACAGAATCCCACAAATCGCTGATGAACCCCGCTGCCTTCTCGGGAGGCACTTCGGACTTGAAGTCTTTAAAGTGAACCGTATGCGTGTAGGCCACCGTTCTAAATTTTATAGAGGTTATTTTTTGCGTCTCTCGAATCCGATAGTAATTTTCGGGAGCCACGGTAGTAGGTATTTCTTGGTTAGGGTTGTGGTGGTGGCTTCTTTGGCTGGGTTAAGTGATTGGGTTTCAGGCTCACTCATCTCTTCTTCGAAATCGATAGCATGGACTTGAGCTAGCACTTCATCTAGCGGCGTTTCAGGCGGTACGGAAAATCTTTGTCGCCGTGGCCTCTTGGTTTCTTCTTCTGTTTTCTCATGGATTTGGCGTGATCTTTTCATCTTGATTTTTGATATAGATCAGATGGAGTTTCACCCAGGGCATCTATATATAGAGAGACCTTCTTGTCTCAGAATCAGTCTTTTGTGATTGAACTGTCCAACTGTGAAGATGGAAGAGTCCTTTGGAATTGAATCGAATAAGTATGTGCATAAGGTGTATGATAATTATGCCGCTGACCTACTGCGTAATGTTTATCATATCAAATCTGGAAGGAAAGTCAAAGGAACTTTAAATTCATTTGGAATGATAACTATTATGGTTGGCTGCAAGGAAGGAAAGAGGAAGAAATATGCCAATCGAGGGAGATTCGTCTTTGAAGCGGTAAATGGTGTGGATCTACCAAGACAGAGTCAAGTGGTACATCTCAATGATGTACTTGATGATGATCGAATAGAAAATCTTCAAGTCATGACTGCTAGTGAACAAACATGTTTGCACAAACATGTGAAGAATGATCCAGAAAAAAGGAGAGTGAATTTTGGAACTGCTAGAAATGTGTTGTGTAAGTTTCTTGGTGAAGTTGAGGAAAGAAGATTAGGCAGTATGACCAAGGCTAGTCAATATTTTGATTGTCATATAGGAAGCATCTACCATTGCTGCACTGGGATTTCTAAGTCGGTCTTTTCGAAGAAGTTCCAGAAAAGATTTCAAGCTAGATTGGAAGAGCCAGAGAAGAAGAGTCAATTCACTAATGGATTTGTGACACCTGTGAAACTTACTGACTTGAATTCAGGATTCTATAGTCGGATGGATTCCATTTCTGATGTGGCAAGATGTTTTGGATTAGATAAGCGTAAAGTTTGCAGAATTTGTCAGAAAAGACAGTGGATTCGAGATGCTAATGGACATTTTATTAAGTTGGAGTTTATCAATGAGAGTCCAGAAGAAAGTTATGAGAGAATTGTCGCCCAACGTTGTCAGTCCTTGTAAATACGTTTAATATCTTGTTGGTTGAAATTTTTATGTTTAAAGAAGTTTTTTCTTGTTCATTAAAAATGTTGATGTTTTGAAAACAAGAAATGGTGTTGGTGTGGTTTTTTTTATTGAATTGGAAAAAAATGTATTATAATGATGTAGAACAGTGGAAGTTTTAGTTTACCTTCCCAACGTTGTCAACCCCTTGTAAATATGTTTATTGTAAATACGTTTAATATCTTGTTGGTTGAAATTTTTATGTTTAAAGAAGTTTTTTCTTGTTCATTAAAAATGTTGATGTTTTGAAAACAAGAAATGGTGTTGGTGTGTTTTTTTTTATTGAATTGGAAAAAAATGATTATGTTCTATCTCTCTCTTTCTATAGATCTGAGCTTACCCTACTCGGTTTTGTGTTTTTTTGTTATTTTTTTGTGGGGCATGGAGTGTGGAGAATCCGCGAAGCCTAGAATGACGTCCTAAGGATGAAGTCAGACGCGGAGTAGTGAGAGTCATGTTTTTTTGGTTTGATAAAAAAAACATTTGGAAAAAAAATGAATCTTTTCCTTCACGTCCGTGCTTCTAGCATATAAATTGTCGTCTTCCACAGTAGCGCTATTCACAACTTCAACAACAAGAAGATGAACAACAAGGAATAAACTATACGTCAGATCAAAATGCACCTAGAGGTGGCGTGGCATCTCCTAGGGGTCATGGAGAAGAAGGAGGAGGAAGAAAGGGAAAAGAAGGTTCCCATCAGACCCCACCTGATGATGGAGGAGGAGGAGAAAGAGAATTGGGAGCTGGAAGCGACTCATCCTCCATCGTCAATCTTCACAGCTCCCTGTCATGTCAGTGAAAAAACATGAAGAGGAAGCTGTCCGGCGTGTGGGGCTAAGCCAGGTCGGTGCCTCCACCTCTAGGTGCACTCAATAACCCCAAAAGAAACCAACGGTCCTTTTCAGGACCATCCATTTTTCAAGAAAAGATTAATTTTCCCATGATTGCTTTTCTCTATCTCTCTCTCTCTCTCTCTCTCTCTCTCCCAATTTTTTTTTTGTTTTTTTCCGTTGGTACCCCCTAGTAGCCCTCCATCCTGTTCCATTTCCGTACGGACCCAGAGAGACCTCCCGTTTGGGTCTCAAGTGCCCCCGCCATGTTCCATTCCCGTACGGACCCAGAGAGACCTCCCGTTTGGGCCTGTAGAGCCTCCATGTTATTTTCCCGTTTGGGTCTCAAGTGCCACCATTAAGTTTGGGCCTGTAGAGGCCCATTGTTAATTTCCCGTACGGGTCTAGAGTGTCACCCTCCATGCTAAATTCCCGTTTGGGTCCAGAGTGCAACCTCTTGGGTCTAGTTACCCACCCTTAACTACTTTGGTGCAAAACAAATTATTTAGTCTGTTACAGAATTCTCTTCCCTGGTCCGTAATGAGTATATCTGGAATGCCGTGGGTGCAAATTAATTTTATCAACACATCTAACAATGTACTTGCATATTAATTTTCTCAGCTTCCATCCATTTTGTCAAATAGTCCATGAAAACCAGGATGTATCTGTTACCTGAAAATATATTGTAAGATACGACAATAAGTGTGACCGAAGCGACTTGAACTTCTTTTATACAATTTTAGGAAAAAGAAAAACTTCATCGTATTGCAATATTTTTTGCTATTTTGATTCAAATATGCCCCTTTTATTTATCTATTTCACAATTATGGTTTAATTATAACTAGAGATAGATTTTAAAACACGCATATCCCCCTGAGGTCATATTTTGAGGAAACATAAGTCAGGTGCGATAGAGCGCTTCCAAATTTTGAAGATGGCATCACTTCCATCTTTTAGTTGTTCGATTGAACAACTCTTCTCCAAGTGGACTCTGAAGAACTTTCAAAAATCAAACAGTAGCAGGCAGAAGAATAAAGCTTATCCGACTAAAAATGGCTTCGATCAGCTCAAAAGATGGTGGCAACCAGCGAAAATGTTTAATTTGAGGATGATTTAAAAAGAATAATGTTCATATGAGTTAGTTTTATTTGTAAATAAATTCAATAATTCGGAAAATAAATAAGAAATTATTTTCCTACATTTCTGGTAACACAAATCCTAATTTTGTCACTGTTATTTTCATTCAACAACAGAATTTTGTTAACAGTTTGCGAGAAATACACTTGGTAACTCCACGTCCAATACACTAATGCATTATACTGACCTTGGTAACTCTAATAAAAATACATTTGACTTTTTAAAAATCGAAGTTTTCCCATCGTAATGAAAAGATTTTATTCAAAATTCTATTGAACATAAACTCTGTTCGATTTACAAGTGGATTTCACGTGAACTTCTGCTTCTTGTAGAGCGGGATCGCACCCGCGTATTAAGTCGGAAAATGGGCTCTTGTAAAATTATTGGAGTATGACTTGTTTGTGATACCTTTACTCCCCCACTCACACCCACCCCTCAAAAAATAAAACCGTACTACCATTCATTCCCATTGAAATAAGCAAAAACCTCATTTTGACAAAAAATAAGTTGAAAAGGGGCGCAAGGGTCAAAGCAGTATAAACCCTCTTCTTCGAATGCAAAGGCATAAAAATTATAGTGCACGCACTTAGTTTCTTCGAACGGTACATATTTGTTTTGTTTCAGTATCATCTTTATAGTTATGTATTATGACAACAGAACCGATTTATTGGGGGTCAACGAAAGTACCATTTAACGTCACTGAAATTTACATATCATCTGAAATTATAGCCTGTCTACATTACAAGAAGTCATCAGCCTGTGACACAAAAGCAAATCAAGCGATGCCATGTGTTGACGTGATCATTATGTAAACTTAGAGTTCAACTTGAACAGCACCAGTTCTTTCACAGAAGCTCTCATTTCCTTTGAATAATGTGAATAATGTTTGAAATTACAATTAGGATCACATGCTGATGCCAGCTCCGCCATCTTCTCTTCGTAACACTTGATTAAACTTTAAAATGAATGTGTATTTGTCTTTAACCTTCCTCTGATATAATACAACATATCAAGATTGTAATTATCTCCTTCCGTCTCTTCTAACGGTCCAACGATGTCCGTTCCAATTTGATGAAATGCTATATGTGAAACAGGAATTGGTTTAAGGGGTTACTTGGCTTTATGACGCGATGCCTTTCTTTGACATTGGTCACATTGACTCACATATTCCTTATCGTCAGTTAATGAGCCTTTCCAATAATACCGATATCGGATGTTTTTCCACCTGTGAAATACAAGGAAGAATTAAGCTGAGTTTGTGTGGAATAAAAACTTCATGGTGCATCGATTTCACTTTACAAGCCTGTCCTCCGGGACAACACTCAATGTTGAAAAATGACCCCATGGACAGTTTTGAAGAAGCTTTTTCCAAACTGCAGGATAAAGTCAAATTCAACTTGTTTAGTTTTAAATTTGACTTTTGAACATAATTATAACATAACCTTAGAAGTGATCAGTCAATGAATATTGGATTTGTTCCTTCACGCAGTTTAAAACAAAAGCAATTGATAAAGTTCCCCCAATGGACGAGGCTACGGTTAGTACGGTCTAATATCGACCACGGCCGCGGTTAAAGAATTCGCATTCATCACTGTTAGATGATAACGCGTTGATCAACCAAGTTATGGGTAGATCGTCTGGCGTGCGAGAATGCTGTTAAAGTAACCTAAGGAAACACGTTTGTCAGATTTATTTTGAGATATGTATATGCATTTGAACAAGAACCAAGTCCAAAGAAATTTAATAGCTACAGAATGACAAACTAGGTGTAACTGGCTTATATTACGATATATGGAGTAAAGGGTTTCTTAGAGGCGGACAAACTACCACTGTGACAGATATCTTGCACGAAAATAGCTGCGAATGAAGACAGTTTAACTGCATAATCATGTATATTTTTTAATGCTTTTCACATCCATGGCTGTGATTTGTTAAATGTGTATCAGAGAACAAACATTATGAAATAGTACGAAGTGAGTGGACTCGTGTTTAACGTCCCACCAACACAGAAAGGTTATACGGAGACGGGGACATCGGTTTAAAGCCTCATTTGAAAGAGTATAGGAGCGGGGAGTACGTACTAAACGTTAACTAAATAATCACAGCGTAATGTAAGGGCGCGTCAAATTTGAAAAAATATTTTGAACTATTCACATAATATTTGTTTGAAATAAGACAGATATTTGTAAGGCTAGAAACAGTTACCTTTCACATGACAATCCTGAGCCTTATCCATTGCGCCACACGGGCTTCATGGTTTACTTATTGAAAAGTAATGATTATATATCTTCCGTTCGTTTACAATTGTACTCTTAGAAATATTACAAGTGTCTAACACATATCAGACTGATTTCGATTTCATTTGACAAACTGTTAATCATGAAATATTCCCGACGTCAGAACATGCATTTTCTAATAAACGTGCATGCAAACCTTTGTGCAAAATGCGCTAAAAAATTTCTTCAATCTTTAAATAAATTCTGAATTGTAATAAAATAAAATCGTGAAAGTTAAGAACAGCCAGGCTAGCCCCAATGGTAGAGTGCCAGACTTGTGATCCAGAGGTTGGGGTTTTATTTCCCAGATAGACCAACTATTGTTTTCTTCATATAGTAATTATGTTTAGATGTTATCGAGTATGCATCGAGGTGAAAAGTGAAGTCAGCTGAACGAAAGTGGGCCTTGTATACGGATAAAACCACCCCAGAGCACGAGATAGATAATTTTAAAACTATGAATGAAAATACATTACTATTACTACGTCGGTAACTGATACTATTAAAGTTTCAATGCCAGCTTTAAGTCCCTGTCCACACTTGTTTAAAAGGTGCAGTATTGTGATTCTTTTTATGATGTATTGAACTTAGTCATTATTATTTTAGCCAGTTTTAAAATGAAAGTTTGAAATTGTGACCTTGATCAAATTCTTGCGAAAACTATTAATGTGTATTTATTACCTCCCTTTTATTGATTTTTAAATATAGTATCTTGGATAATATTAAAACAGCTGATTTGCCTATGTTCAAACCATAACATATCTTCATTAGGACTGTAGTTTAAATTTTACAGATGTAAGAAAAAAAAAACTCTGGATGGATAGATGGGATTTGAGTGTTACGGTCAATTGACAGTATTTCGGACATTTACAGCGGTGATGATGATAAATGATTGGTGTTCATGAAATAGGGGCAGTGAAAATATGTGACAAGTTTTGGTTCTATCGGACCTTGAACACATTACCTTCCAATCTAGAGGCCAGCAACTAAACCATAGCGCCACCGCCTCCCCTTAAAAAAATGTAGACAGGTACATTAAAAAAGTTAAGACGTAAGCGTATCTTACGTATCTGGGCAGTCAATCCAATGAATGCGCTTTTGGACAGATTATTGAAAACAAATGCAATGTAAGCCTCCAACGTCTAGTACGTATTCCATAGCAAATAAGCCCGATTGTTTTATTCCCTACACCTTTTCTCTCGTTCAAAGTGGTTTCTTTTACTTCGATGCCTGCCTGTATGTTTACGTAGCATCTTTTTGAAATGTGCATGCCCCTGAGGGTTCTAAACGAAAGTGGTGACTTTAAAGAAAATCAAAACAAATAAGGATCAAAAATACCAGCAAAGAATACACGAATGCATTCAGCAAAATGGGAATACATGACACTCAACCACTTTCCCTGACTTAAGTTTTTACCTTTGTGGGAAGAAATACTTTACGATTATGTAGGTCCGTAAACATGTTACATCCTATATAAAAAAATTTGGGAATACAGATATTTTTTCGGAGGGGTAGGTAAACCAGAATTTTTTCAGAGAACATTATTCAAATATACTGGAGCAAGGATTTTTTAAAAAATTTTTAATATTTTGTTTTTTAAAAAATTCTTATTTAATTTCAAAAGTTTGTTACAAGAGTTGTACTTCCTGAAAGACGGTATTCTGCAGCCAGTATCTGTAGTATCTTAATTAAAAGCGTATTAATTGCTTATTACATAATATCTCACCAAATATCTCAATGGTGTATAACTCTAATTAATAAAGTCAAACACAAAACAGTTTTTTTTCTATTTTCTGACTTCATTCGTCAGTTCAGTACCGTACCTACGCTGGGGCAATTACCTCGGTCTTATTTATTTTATTTTATTTTATTTTTTACAGCAAATAATATTTTTCATTTAAAAAAATCAGAGCCTTATGAAATTTGTTCAGACAAATTTGCTTATTTTATAAAACTACGTAACGATTTTTTTTCTTAAAGATTATTCTTACATCGTACTGTTTTGACATGTACTGAAATTATTTGGTGATGGATTTTCTCTGCCTCTGTTTTTTATATGTCTGCCTCGGTGTTTATTTCATGTCTGGTTACAGCCCTGTTCATAACTGTCTTTTTGAGTATCTTATGTATTTAGATACATGATTCAATGTTCATTTGGAACACAAGTTTGAAAATAAACTTTTAGCATGTTATGAGAATGTATTACTAGAAAAAACAGCAGTAAGATTTAGATACAACTTTGCCGTAAAACTCAATTTTTAAGCGCCGTAATATACACGGCGTTCCTTTCCATATATGCAAATAACTGAAATATACTAGCGATGGTGTTTATCTGTAATTCGATTTGTTAACTTTTGACTATAACAATTTCTTGATTATTGTGTAAAACGAAGGTTCAAAGAGTGTTCAATAATAATGCTAGCAATGTCGAATACATGGTGTCCGCTTGGCTTTGCGCCTACATGATACATAACTTGTTGGCGTTGGCAGGGACGTAGCTACAGTTTTTCTTGCATTCACCGGAAAAATATTTTTGCCTCTGACGTATATAGTATTTTTGCTACAAGGGTCATTGAATAGTGTATGTTGGTGGGGGAAGGAGGGTAAAAATATTCAGTTTTACTATACTAATTACAATAGATACTTTTGGGCTAGGGGCATATATAAGCAACGTGGGTGTTTTAAAAAGTCCAGATGTATTTTTTGGTCAATTCCAAAAAATCGGGTATGTTTTAGTTTTAACAGTATTCAGTTCAATATTATGTATAAACGAAATGAACAAAAAGCACAACAATGTAATCATGTCAATATACGAATTGGGTTGGAAAAAGTCCCTTCTTCGAATCAGTATTGCCTATATAATCGTGATGACTCTAAACGTAGAAAACAAGGGTCCGTTTCATAATAATCATAGTCTTAGTGCAAAACAGTTACTTGTCCCTAATGCTATACTTAAAATATGTTTTCATTTGTTTATTTTTAAGTTCTCTCGAAACGCTTTAATACACAAGAAAATAGAAACTTTTTTGAATATCGAAAATTTTCTGAGAAATTATTGGAAATATAACATTTGAGTTAAGATCAATATTTGCCCTTTTTTTATAAAACTGACACCTGCTCCTTTAATAAAAGAGAGAACTTAAATCTTACAACTGTACTTACGTCTTATTGATACCAAGATGACCGCCGTGCTCGTGAAAGGGATGCTTTCCAATACTATTCTCTTTTATTTTGCAGTAACTACTCGCAGTCTTTGTATGACAGAAGAAACACCATTCTTTGTAACAGAAAATTGCTTGCATTTTCTCCTAAAAGCATTTTTCTTGCTAATCGACTTTCCTACATATTTTGGATATTCCTTTCTTCGAATAAAATTCCTCATTTCATTTATCTCTGAATGTTCTGGGGTTGTTTTTTTTTTACGCCTTATTTCGCCACGTGCACGAAAGAACGTCTATTGACGTGCTCAATTGCTGCGTCTACTTTTTATACTTTTTCTAGTCATTGATCTCTCCGACAGCCAGATTCCAGCCAAATGTCGCTAAGATCAAAGGCTTAAACACACATTTTTGACCTGATCTCGCCCAAACTGCGCACAGCGATTTAACTGGATAAGCTTACGAAAGAAAACAAAATCGTCTAAATCACTGCGCCAAACTACGTTTTCATAATTCTTTAGAATGTTCAGTATTTTATGGATAACAAGTAAAACTCATTAACAATAACATTAATAAGGCAAGCAGTATTAGGGAAATATGTTTAACACTTGAAAAAGCATTTCAATGTTCAAAAGGTAGTTTTAACCAATGTTTTTTTTTTTTTAAATTTATGTATCAAAAATGTAACGAAGGCGTTTCGACCACTGTGATCAGTATTGACTCTTTAAGGACTCACGGTACTAATTATATGGAACAACTGTGAACCAGCCTAGAAATGGGTTCAGATACAATAGAGTATATTCGGGTTTGGTGGTCCATAATTGGTTGATAATGAAAAGTATAATTTAAGTATAAAAAAAAAAAATGGAGAGCTTATCCTATCTGTACCTAAAAATAATAGAGACAAGATTATATTGATGCAATTTTAGTATTTTCACAGACTTGACTTAGGAACAGTCATAAATAACAGTAGCACCTGATTCATTAGGTGAAGAATGAATAACACACGTTTCATGCACATGTAGATTCAAAATATGCCGCGGCTCATGTGGATTCTTCACATAGAAGCTTGCATCAAGGATGGGTCTATACTGATAACTATAGGTTTCTTCATGAGCATTTATAAATTTAAAGTTATTGAATTTTTAATATCATGGTGTTTCCATATGTTTGCTATGGGAGTTGAATTAGTACCATGAGTCCTTAAGGCTTTTACGCACAAAACCCACATTGCATGTGTATTGCATAGCCGTAGGAGCATTTTAAATAATTAAATAATATGATTTCATTAAAGGTGATTAATAACCCTGCTTGAACACTGAGAATGTGTCTCGCATAGATGCATTTGTCAGCTTTTCGAAAGGAAGCAAGCTCTCGTGTGTAGATATATATATCCCTCTCTGTGTGTGTGTGTGCGTGTGTACGATTAAATAAAAATTGAATTGTTCAAATTAATAAAGAAGAAAGCACCAGAACTAGTGCAAATGCTATATTGCCTTTTAAGTTTAAGAATGAAAGTATGTCAAAGTCGGATAGTTAGGTCATCACTGAGTAGGTCTTAATGCATCGAATTTACAGTGTGAATCTTTAAATGAACAAATGTGTTAAGGTAATTATAACCAAAACGCTAACGACACCAAGCCGGTCAACTTTTCAGCGGGAACAAGTTTCAACGTCACAAACACGTTAAAAATTGAGCCACATGAGAACGCCTTGCAACAACGGGGGCAGGTTTCCACGAGAGAGGTCATTTTTTCAACGTTGAATCGCGTTCCGAGGCACATTTTCAACGGGGTACACGATTCTTCGTTACACCGGCTCTCAAATAGCTTAAGTAAAATATACTTCCTCTGAGATATAGATGGACAAAATTATTACATCTATTATATTTCTTGCAAAAATATTCTGTTTCGAAAGAAAATCCCATCCCCAACTCCGGAAATTTAAATGGTACGTCCCTTAATATATTACAAGTTCTAGTATGCTACTTTGTATGTTAGTCGAAGTTCATGACTACTCAGCCATTATAAATTGCACCTGGTATGAGGTAAATAAATAGGTGTTTGTCGGTGATATTAGACCGGACGACCTAGGTAAATCGGAAGAAGTAAAGGGTGCAGATTTAGTTTTAAGCATTTTAAGAACAAGATCTTTCTCCACGAGATATAGGAATGCCCTCCGCAGCTGCCAACACAATGGTAAGTACATTTTACCTTTGTATATCGACATGACAGGTTCTATACTCGTATAAAGTTTCAGTTAATGATTCGTCTCCGTTTCCCCTTTGCCCTGTGTACATAACTGAGTTTATTATGCAAGTCGCGTACATGTATTACCACAATAGGTAAGTCTTCAGCTCTACATGATGGTCTTGTGAGTGAAAATACTCAGATAAGTGTAGAGGGACGAATGGCAAGCTGAGGAAACGAATTTGACCCCCGTATTATATACACAGGATTCACCTTGGGTTCAAGACAGCAATTTGTGCTTGACCTGTGTCTACTTTTTGAAACGTACCACGTATAACAGAGCATACAAGTGTGCTGTCGATGCTATATAGAAACGCATGGTTTTTCCTCGACACAGCATTGAGACAAAATGTCACGATCAATCCGAAGATTGGTAATACGTGTATATACATTCCCCATTCCCCTTCATCGTGCAGTAAAAAAAATGGCATACAAATAATCTGGAGTGCCTTTTACCACGGCAAAATCAAGCTTTATGGTTTCCATTTTATTATTTCTTAAGATATGTTAGTACCTCTTTTTAAAAAAAAATATATTCATAGTTTGTAGTCTCCAGTTCATTGTTTCTTCAGATTTTTTATTTAAATCGAAGTTGAGTAGAATACCTTTAAAACAATATGTAGTTTTTCTGCTTTTTTATTGGGGGAGGGAGTTCTAATTTTATATTTTAAACTTAAAGAATACAGGTACTGTAATCTTCATTTGCAGCTTATGTTCATTATTAAATAAAAGTCCAATAGACATGATATTCGCATGAGTAGGAATGTGAGCAACGTTTAATAAATGCAAATACCAATTATGTAAAGTACAAATCAAGCTGATTTTTCAAAGTTTTATGGAATTTATTATGTTATTAGTAATCTATTGAAACGTTAACATTACATTTTTTTTAATAAGTTCTTACATTATTCTGAAAGGTGACTATGCACTAGCCCCTACCGTTATTTTTAGCAACGCCATCGTGTTCCTTAGCAGAAAGAACAGCGATAGTATGCGCAGCCTGTTTTGGACGAGTCTACTAAGCAAGGAGGTTAGGATTGTTTACATCACGCGGCCCTTCAAACTTTCATCTATTTTAAAGCGCCTCTGGCTAAGGTGTCTTATTATCGTGTACCAAACCTGTGGGGCCTACTGGTGGCCGAGTGGTCTAAGGCGCTCGCATTTACAGATCACTCACACATCTCACCTTTGTCTGCGTGGGTTCGAGTCTCGCCATCGGATAACGTGGGTATGTGAGAAAGCTTTCCAGTAGCTTCCCGTGGGTCGGTGGTTCTTCCCGGGATTTTCCCGGGTTCTTCCCCCACCAAATATACTGACCGCCATGTATAGCCTTTCAGGTGCTGAAAAATGGCGTTAAACCCACAACAACAACAACAACCAAACCTGTGAACCTTTTACCTTTCTCATTGTCACTGGAAATGTATCTACTTCGCATGCTCCAGTTTCGTGTCTACATTTTAGACTATTGCTCGACCTTGACGGATATATCTCGGGAATCACCCATATTAATGTATGATGTTGTGTATGCATCGAATGCAGAAGCCGAATCATAGAATCACAAAGACATTCATTATTATTTATTTCGGATTACATGCACACTCTGCTCATATTTGCTAGTGTTTACTAGAGGATAGTTTAAATTGAAGTCACTAGCAGACGATTTTAGCCATGGAGAAATTGTTCTAATAAATGTATCTGCTTTGAGGACCAGCTGGCAGCTGATCTTAGAAAAGTCGAGCGAATTTTGCTTTTATTGCAGTGAGGCAACTGAGACAAAACCCCATCTGAATCATTACAAATATAGAAACCAAAGAACACCTACTTTTTGCTTTTTTATTGAAAAGTGTTGTATAATATTGTCATGAGATTAAAGTAGTGTATTTGAAATATCAAACATCCATTAACAAAAACTATATATCCTTCTTATGACTACAAATGACGTCTGTAAAGAGATAATTTCAATCCGTCTCTTCCTTCGTACGATGCCGTACTTGAGATTTAGTGGCTTTTGATTCTTTTATAATCGGATACTTAATTCGAATTGAATTATTTTCTGAGCTACCTCTTCAGAGTTTCACACTTTTGAACTGGGTTAAAAATTTCAAGACAAGGTATGTCCCAATGAGTGCTTGGCGCACAAATTTTCCATCCCCTTCACAAGTACACGAAGACGACGGCCAAAGGCAGGAGGTCAAGGACCGGTCACAGCCTTAAAATCTGGGAAAAGTATACTGTTCTGTTGGCTACCTAGTCACATTGGTATAAAAGGTAATGAAAGAACATATAAAGCCGCCAAAGCCGTACTGCAGTCACTCGTTTTCCGAATAGAAGATTCCATATATTGACTTCAAATATTGTATAAATCAGCATGTTCGTCGTACATGGCAAGATATGTAGAATGAAAACTCCACAATCAAACTTAAGAACATCAAACCGACTATTGGATAGTGGCATCCCTCGAATAGAGCAAATCACAGAGATGAGGTGGTATTGTGCCGATCGCGTTTTGGACACACACACACACACCTGATTCATGCATACCTCCTGAAGGGTGAACTTCGATTATAGTGCATACCACGCTAGTGTTCACTGACAGTGGAACACATTCTTGTCGAGTGTGTCTACTTCCACCCTGTGAGACAAAAGTATTTTGATGTGAACTGCATGAAGAAACTGTATGAAGATGTACCACGCAAGAAACTCTTACAATTTTTATGGGAATGCGGTTTGTATAACACATTTTGATCATATATTTAAGGCTTTTGTATGGGTTACCCTTATCTTTTATTTTCTATAAATATTTTAGAACTTTAAAAATTTTACGTTTTATGTTTAATCTTGTTGTACTTTATGCTTACATTTATTTGGAATGGTTTAACTTCCAAAATTTGTGTGTAACCCATTTTTCCAACTTTACATTTAGTTGGCACCATATAGTCACTATGGTGCTGATGTGCCATTAAACACTACTACTACTACTACAAACACATACACACACATATATATATATATATATATATATATATATATATATATATATATATATATATATCTGTCTCTCTCTCTCTGTCTCTCTCTCTCTCTCTCTCTCTCTCTCTCTCTATATATATATATATATATATATATATATATATATATATATATATATATGCAGACCGCTATTTGGTATGGAAGTATGTGTTCATAAATCAATGGACATCAAACAAATCCCATGGTGTAGCATGACCTCTTTTCTTATTCACCCGAATTTCCAGAAAACGTTCTTAACATTTTGTCAAGTTCTGCCCATTTTTTCCCGGATGAGGAACGCTAATTGCCAGATTAATGATCAATATCCAACACAATAGTTTTTCTTTTTTCCCGGATGGTTTCAAAAAGTTTTATAGCCAATGCAAGACCTATTATTTTTTATATGTGGCATTTGAATTGGACTGCAGTTTTTAACAACTTATGTAAAGAGTCATCTCCCTTACAATAATGATAAGATCAGCCCGCACAAGACAGTTGAAACTATTATTTGAAAATAAGTCTTAATTTCGTAATAATCAAGAGCAGGATTGGTACTTTAGAACAGTACCAATGACGACACGAGTGAAATATTGCATAAAACATAAACTCAAACTAAAAAAGACATTTGTCTTTTCTTTCACGCTTACAATTGGATACAAATTTGAAGGTATGTGCTAAGAATGAACCAACAGAACATTATGTTGAATGGTACCTCGCCTAATTCGCCTGTATGGTACATAATCCAAAAACTTGGCATAGCCAGTTTAGCAAGAAAAGTGGTTCTTTACAACCACAGTTTACTTTTTATGGGTGTTAACATAAGTGAAAAACGTGAATGCGCACATGAAATTGCGTGACCACAGATGCATCAGTGTCTAGGAAACTGAGCTATAAGCGATTAAGGGAATCTGGCGTACTTTGCCAAGACAATTATGATCGTTGTATATATGTAACTACGGTATGAGAGAGAGAGAGAGAGAGAGAGAGAGAGAGAGAGAGAGAGAGAGAGAGAGGGAGAGAGAGAGAGCGTAAACTTTCATTCGGTAACAAATTGAATGACCCACACGATCCCATTACAAAACAAATGACTTGCATTTTAATGCTCTAAAAATTGCTGATCAAAACTGCTTTACCATTGAAGAAAAATATTACTGTGCATTAAAATGATTTCATCCTATCGGCGAAAGCAATAAATAGTCTTTTATTATCACAGAAATTAAAGAGAAAGAATCTCGAGTTATACCTGCTATTCGCTTCTCAGACTACACATTGAGGCGTCATGTGACAACATTACTCGTAGTCATGCTCTATACGTATGTCTAAACTTGTCCTTCTTTCAACGCGATGTTTGGCCTTTTTACGTTGAACACAGTCTTAATTTCACGATTTTCGACAGTTTGAATCGGACAGAAGAAACAAATTAAAAGTAAAATTTATGACAATTTATAAAACAGTGCTTCTTGAAGTCTCGCCCCTAATGTTAGCTGCTAGGATTAATAATGAACATTTACACAAATCTATTTTGAGCCGACTCTATAATGTGTCAGATGTATTTGAGCAGACACTATAAATTCCATGTCCGACTGAAGAAGGATGTGCATGGAGCAAATAAGATAATTCTGTTTGAAGACAAACTACTGTTAGTTTCCTTTTAGAGCATGCATTTTGTTTTAAAACTACTACTTTCTACGTTTCCGCCGATCCAGTCCGTCATCTCCACTGTGCATACACAGGAAGATTAAAGGGCACATGCCATCATCGATAAAATAGATTCTTGCCGTGTATATTGTATTTTGTCGTCGTTAGAGACGGGTAAACTATTCTGCTATTATAACGTAACTTTGCCTCGCATTTGAGTGCTAAAGACTGTCCAATATTGTCGGGCACACCATTCTATTTTACATCGCACGTGCCTGCTACACGAGTCTGCTATTATGGTATACCTTTCTTCTTGTAGGTGAGAAAGACGGTCCAATAAGGAAGTACTCTTTTACTTCAAGAAATAAAAACAGCGCCAAAATACCCGTATGTAAAATAGAATCTAATAAAAAGGACGCTCTAGCGTCCTCTAATAAAAATATAATAATACAATTTTCGCAAAATACTGATGTCACAAGAATAAAGGTGGAGACAGAGAGACTATTACGAGCATAAAATGGAATGAATGAAGAATTAATGAGACAATGTCAAACAAAAAGATAAAAAGGAGATAGAAGAGAACAAAAAGCGCTGACTAGAAACAACACACACATAAACACACACACACACAGTAAACAAAATATAATCATGCAAATATATTGGTTTCCGTCATATAAATTTGATTTTTGCCTCAAAATAAATGCATTATAAAATGGTGAATAATAGATAGATCCATTTAAAAGTTTTAAGATTGTGACAGGAAGAGATAGTCTAACAGATCGGAACAGTAACTCTTTGATGCTTACATTGCGCGCAAGGGTTTGAGGCGGCCGGGGGCAATGCTCTTGAATGGCGTCCCTACCGAGGTGCCCGCGGGCAATGTTCTTTAGTGGCGCCCCTACTTTGCCACAGAGAACAGTTTTTTATGTCAGTTGCCAACCTCCAAACCAACCCCACCCCACCCCCATCTAAGCCCTGAAAACGGGGCCTTAGATGGGGTAAGGAAAGCATTCGATGGCGCCCCCCCCCCTCGACCGGCGCCTGGGGGCAATTGCCCCCCCCCCCCTTCGCGCCGCTACTGTTTGCTTATATTTTGCACAGTCAAAGAAAAGATGTGTTGAATTTTCAAACTCAAAGCCAGTAGAACAGCAGCGGTCGTTTGTTAGGTATACTCGAAGTATATCAATTTGAAACTTTTACAATTGTACCTGAGCTTGATTAATAATATTGACTATTCTATCACTTGTGCCTAAATTTTGTAGTGCTTTATCAATCTCTTGTCTCGTGCAGTTTTTTAAATTATCCCAAAGACGGACACTGGCGGAAAGCAGATGGAAGTGAAATCCAACATTTAATTGTGATTGTACAGAAAAAAATGAAGCAAAATGTTTGAGCCTTTACGGCATAAGAGTTATCAAATCCTATTTCAAACAGAGTCATTGGATACGTCCCCTACGAAGGACTAAAATAATTTCTTGTAGATATATAAGGGCCATGTTATGCACTGTTTTATTATTTATATCGTTAACGTCGTGGTTGGCGTTTATCATATCAAGTTTGTACAGTTTTACTTAGGTCCGCATCTTCTACGATATGTCATTGCTCTCGTGAAACATGCGTGCTGTATCGACCAAAAACACATCGATCACAGTGATCTCTTTTTCACGCCAGGGTAATTATATTTTTGTTTCATTTAGGATCCTATCCCCAACATTATTGCCAATACCGACATGAACATTGGTATGTATATATGTACGACCTGAAAGGAGTACTAAACCACTGTAGCAAAAGTTTGGTCATCGTGACCGACTTTTCCATGCTCCATTCATCATGTTGATGTTTTGTATGTCGGTTGACCTCTCTCACATAATTTTCTGTACTGTCATGAAACATTGTTTATGTAGGTGTGCTTTTCTTAGTACTCTCAGAACTAATTAGTTGGATAATGAAGAAAAGCAAAGGAAATATATGAGGAATTTATTTAGTGGTTTAATATCTTTATCCGATATGCCAAATAACAAATACTTTTGTTTTACTATTGCGGATTAGACAGTGTCAGCTTATGTGAAACTAGCATAATGTGCATGTATTTCATTCTCGCCTCAATATCCAGGAATTGGAAGGTTACGACAACTCATCGTTTAGCGATCGTGACTGGAGAGAGGTTGGACTAGACGAAATTAGGAAGCCGGTGGAGCAGCCCATCGGACAGATAACATTTGGGAATCGAAAGAAAGACTCTCCCCCGGCCCCTGAGATGGCACTGGAAGACAAAATTAAGTTCGGATTTCTGGTCGGCCTCCCCACCTTATTCTTTGTAATAGCTATCATTCTCACAGCTGCATACAACTGACAGTAAGTCCCCCTTCTCTCTCTCTCTCTCTCTCTCTCTCTCTCTCTCTCTCTCTCTCTCTCTCTCTCTCTCTCTCTCCTTGAGAAACTCGCTTACTATTTATGTATTTATTTAAAGTAGTTTCTAACTCATAATGTACCTGGTCATAGGGTTATACTCGAGGCAATTTTACCCACCCCCTCTCCTCTCTGATCTCTGGTGGTTTTGAAAAATATAATCAAATTTTTATCTTCAGAAATATAGTCAAGAAATACTAGGGGTTGATGCTTTATGTTGATGCAGTTTAGATAAATAAACGAACTGGAATAATCGACTTATGCTTCTTGTACTTCGGTAATTCTTTAACGTTGTAGAAACTGATACGTGCGTTGCAGCGTTTGAAAATCTACCACAGACACTACTTTTTCCTTCCTTCCTTCATTTATTTATTCTTTCTTTCTTTCTTCTTTCTTTCAGCATTATCTCTTATTTTCTTCTTTTTTGAGTCACGCTTTATGTCCATGGTATTAAATATGTTTTTATATTGCACACCAAATATTTAATATATGGACAATAGGAAGATCCATATTCGCATAATTTCGCATTATTTTCAGATAGGCGTCACGTCGGAGATGGCTGTACATATCAGTATAGATGGGTCTGCACTCAGACGCGTCCCCTCTGAAGGATGCTGATCAATTGTCAACCACTTGCAAATGAAATCAGGACAATGTGTACATAAGTAAAAGACTAATGAATTTTGCCATTTCATTAAGATATGTCTCATTCTTTTCGATAAAGAAAATCTGTACACATTACACGTATCACACTGAGTATAGTATCGCCAATAATAGTAACTTTGTGCAATATGTTGTATCCCAAAGTTGTTGTTTTGTTTTGTTTTTTATAAATCTTTTTTGTTTTGGTTTTTTGTTCGGGTGGGGCGGGGTGGGGGAGGGGGGTTGCGCAGCTTCGACGGAGGTGACTTACTCATTATTTTTCTTTAGTAAAAAAGATACCTCATTTCGTACAGATTTTAAAAAAAGGAAATGTATACGTCAGATCCACGGCCATTTCTGTTAGGAATATACCTTTTTTTTACACTATTTATGATAATTGTACCAAAATACTTATTTTCCTCAAAATAAAGTATGTTATAGTTTGCTGATAACTTTTTTCCCACGAGTGTATAAACTACTACGACGATGACGATGTCTTGCTATCCTCAGTTTAAAATCAGAATCAATAATCTAAATTTGGATATATCCCCAAATAAATTTACTTATCTCTGTAATACCTTACAATCAAATCATTCAAATTAAAGGCTAATTTATTTTACGTCGATGGAAAAACATTCTCTGACACCTATTGAGTACTTTCGACAGCTATTTTGTTTGCTTGACAGGGACTGTCTCTGAGGCTGAGAGAACTGAAGAAACCACTGACCTTGAATGTGCGATTACTTATACCATTTTCAACGTCATGGTCAAACCTATGGATAGCTGTTATGAGGACACCTTAGCTATTGATAAAACAAGGATTGAGAAGTCCCGAATCCATCGAACTATTTTTTCATTCGCAACTTTTTGGTCAATCCTACGGTCAATCCAATCGTATCAATAGTCGAGGTGATCCGAATTGATCGCTTTTTCTTTTCTGGCAAAGAAATTTCCGGGGAAAAAACTATGATTTTTCTGCAGATAAATACGCTGACATATGTCTAAGGCTTATTTTTGTTTCGGAGAAATAGCCCAGGTGGTCCGAATGTACTTATTCTTTATACTCCCCACACATTCGGAATGTCCTCGTCTCTTTCCAATGCGAGTCGAACAACTTCGACTCTCTTTTTGGCGGACGAACATCCGGCTAGATGTGCGAAGAACAGTCTTATAACATGAATAGGTCATCAAAATAACACTCGACGACGTTTCAACAATTAATGAAATATCCTCACATTTAATTTGTAATGCTATTCATGCAACTTTGCAATGAAAAAACTGAAGAAATCATTCGGATTCCATTGTCCGCAACTATTGCTTGTGTTGCTGTTAGTGATGATACATCTATTCATTCTGATGTTATGAAGTTATCATGACGTAGTAACAAATAAAAGCTTTATAGCAGTTCAAAATGGCCGTTATTTACAACCAAGGATGTGAGTCGGCGCAGTAAGTTACAGAAAAAGACATGCATTTTGTTCGATGGAAATTTATTCGAAAAAAGAAAAAAGAAACCCCAATCTATTCTGACCACTTCGGCTATTTCTAGGATTGGAATGCCTGTAGGATTGACCGAAAAGTTGCGAATTAAAAAATAGTTCGATGCATTCCCAACATCTCGGTGAAGCGTTCTTTCGTAAATACCCGAGGTTGTTCGAACTGCACTGTCGGCATACATTCGAGGTATGATCAATAGAATTGACCCCGAAGTTGCGAATGGACACCGTGCAAACTACACACTTTCGACACTTAAAATTTGACAACGGAAGTAATCCTTTGAGCATGGAAAATGTTACGTTTTGTAAAAGCACATATTAAAACATTTGACGAAGAATTTAACTTAGTTCACATTACAATCAAGACATAAATTAGACTGACCAGAGTACTTCATCACAACAAACAAACAAAGTAATGCGCCCAAGAGTTGGGAACTATTTTATTAGACACTTAACATACATACGTGTCAGCCGAGCTGGACGGCATAGGGATAATATACAAACTGTTAAAGTAAATCAGCAGTTACTAAAGACGCAAACTGAGCAGCGATGGTGTAGACTATAGCCTGAAAAAGGTCAATGCAATTTTGTTCTCTGCATGGATAACACGAATTCTAGCGTATCGTCTCGATTATTTTTTTTAAAACTTTTGCCATTATTACCCCAACATAAAGCTAACATTTTTATTTTTGTTTGTTTGTTTGTTTGTTTATGTACATTTCACCTGTCCTTCAGACATGTATGTAGTCCTGGTTTTCTCTCGGTTTTTGTGATACGAGTTTGTTTTGTTTCTGTAAGTTTTTCCTTCCTCTAACAAAGAGCTCTGAACATTTAAACGGTTCTGCAACTGCGCCGTTACCAATTGATGTCTCGCCAGCAATAGAAGGGTAACTTTTTAGACGTTGTTGTTGTTGTTGCTGCTGTTGGCATCAACGTTATATTTTTGCAATTAGCTCAGTTTCGTCATAATACTTGATGGGCGCACTCGTCTTGGAAGGTTCTATTCATCATGAGCAAAACTAGGTCACTGTTATCTACTTTGTACACTCCAGTGAATACGTTACGTTTTTCATTTAGTTCAGTTACTCTGACACAGTTATTGGTAATGAAACTTGATGGATGTATCCAAGTTGAAGGATACTACTCACTACCTGCAGAAGTAGGTCACGGTGACTAGGTCACTGTTACCTACTTTTTACACTCCAGCGATTACGTTAGGTTACATTTGGCTCAATTTCTCTGACACTGTTATATGTATGGTCATCGAACTTGATCTTGGAGGTTACTACCCACCACAAACAAAAAAGTAGGTAATTGTAGCTAACTGTTCACGCTTCAGCGACTACGTTAATATTTCGCATTTAGCTCAGTTTCTCTAACACCACTGCATGTACGGTATGAAACGCGATAGATGCATTCATTTTTTAAGGGTCCTAGTCACTACGGGCAAAGTAGAGTACAGTGACCTACTTTTCACGCTCCAACAACTGCATTACATTTTTGCATTTTTGGACAGTATTGTAGGTACAGTCATGGAATTTGATGTGTATTTATTTTAGGAATATTTTAATCATCTATCTCTCGTCACAGTGATGTATTTTTCTTGCTCAAGTGACTATGCAAGGTTTTTTGATTACAATGACCAAAGTTTTTTTTTTTTTAAATAACAGCTGCCGCATAAAGTGCCCTGATTATGGTATGATGGCCTGCAACTACTTTAGATACTTCCATGTATACAGTTTAGTGTCCCTCGGCTGAAAAGCCACAATTGAAGTTTTTAAATAGAAGCTTACCCCAACATTAATTATGTCCTAGTTTTTTACCTTACCAGACCCTATGTCTTAGATAAAGTATCAAAAGATTCCTTGTAAACATTAATAGAATCGACAAGGAACATGTTTACAAGCAATGAATGCAGGACCAAAAGTTGTTAAGATATAAAGTGGAAAACGTGTTTATGAGTAAACATGAACCCACTTGCCCACAGAAGTGCGTTTTGGTGCAGCTAACAATAAAAAGACTGGTATGCAGGGTTGATGCATATGCAACAAGAGCTTTGGAAAGAGATACTACGCGACAGCTGAGCCAGGCTGCCCTGGACAAGATTCAAAACCTGTTACTGAGTGTTAGTCTCGTTCAATCAGACCTCTTGTGTGGCTTCATAATATCATCACTATACAAGGGACTGGGTCTGTACTAATGATTGTAACGTTGAAAAGAAAGCTTTCCAAAAGTCTGGTAAAGTCACTGACTAGTTAGTAGGTTTGTCAACACTCCATACCACATAAATGGATAATTTCATATTTTTGTTTATGATACGGACGGACCACACAAAATATGTATATGTAATAGAAGTTGATGCTTCTGCACGAAAATGTTGCATATCATCAGACTTTGACACTAACTCAATATGTACGTAATAGGGGCACACAGTACCTACTTTGGCACCAATACATTCTACCACCTTTAAGGATATTATAAATATATTTACATTTATTGCTTATGCACAATAGTGCTGACTTTATGGTATTGATGGTGTATTTTTTAACAGAATTAAAAAATAGAAAAAGAAAACGCGAGATACCTATCAGCAACAATCAATGGTACAGAGTTTGACCAGACTCTCTTCTGGCATACATCTCTAAGAGTCCGGCAAGAGTCTGGTTGAACAAGATTAACTAGTTGTGAAAATAAGCTAAAAACTGACCCATCATGTAGAGGAACGAGGTATTACTCTAGTATGCTACTTGTTAAGGTTTATCATGACACAGTTCATTACATCATGGATGTTGTAGAATGAACTGTCTTAGCGTCATAATGATTCCTGCCATTTATGATGAGAATCTATCAAGGGGTTTAGGAAATAATATGCTAATGAAATACTTTAACCAAAACTATAACAAACTGTTGATGCTGCCAGCAGGAGAGAAACTGTTATGTCACACTTCCCACAAACCTGGGCTTGACAATAAACTGCCACTAAAACCCAACAATTATATTTGTTTTATTAGTTTTCAAAAACTTCACTCAAGCTGACTTAAGTCCAAAACATTTCAAAGTTACATTTAAACGACTCTTATAAATATACAGCAAAGGACATGTACAAATGTGATCACATCATAGCAAATGTTATCACACCATAACATTGACCTTGTGACCCCAAAATCAATAGACTTCTTTCTTACCCAAAGTATAAACCATCCACAAACTTTGACAAAAGTACATTTTCAAAAACTGAAATCTGTGTGCAGAAACCATTTTTTATTTTTCAGCCACAGTGACCATGACCGGTAACCCACAAATCAATAGGCTTCTTTCTTACTCCAAGTGTAAGCCAACCATAAGGCTTACTGTAGGTCTGTGATGTAGAACTAAAGTTACTATGCAGAAAAACATTTATTTCAAAGTGCCTTAACCTTTGACCTTTTAACCCCCAAATCATTAAGCTTCTTCCTTACCACAAGTACAACCCATCCACAAAGTGTAGCCTAGGTCTGTGATGTTGAACTAATAATACTGTGTGGATACCATTTTCCTTCTTTCAGTCACTGTGAGCTTGACCTTTGATCTTTTTACCCCAAAATCAGTAAGCTTCTTCCTTAACCAAATATAAACCATCCACAAACTTTGGTAAAGGTAGATGGTGCAATACTAAAGTTATTTTGCAGAACTGAAAAGGTGATAGGAATGCAAACAGATGGATTGGCAAATGTCAAAAGGTACACTCTGCCACGTGGAATGCATGTTAAAATGGGAGAAGACAAGAAATGAAAAGGAAGATAACTGGTCATTATAAATGACTATTTAAGGCATTGATTCCATCATCAAAAATTTATTATTCTCCTAATCTCAACCTACTGAGATAAAACAAATATGTCATAAAGAAATATAGATATTTGAAATGATCATTATACACATCTTATGATTTCATTATTCTTGAATATAATGACAGATTGCACACTGAAAAGAACTAAATGATTATATGCAGATTGTTCCTAAGGAGATTAAAAATAATTAAATTCAAGGATAAAATATTTTGTAACCGAGAGAATTAATACCAAACTGAGTGTACATGTACATCTCATGGGTCAGTTTTGATGCATCAAAATGATTCATTTAATAAATATATATAATGATAAATATGCAAAGAGAATATGCATAAAAATTAATATGCATGAAACAATGTATGACCTGTCCAAATTGATACCTGAGCGGGAAATCATATAACATTGATATTCAGTCGCAAGTAGAGTTCCCACTAGCAGCCAATCAGAAATGAGATTTTAAAAGTGACATCATTTGTAATTGATAAAAAGATAATAATCTAAAACTTAAACTCCAGCTCTGGAGTTTTTCGATTTCCAGAAATGATTTTGATGGACAATTGACTGTAACTGATTTTCACCATTTATCACCATTATAAATTATACAAATTCGGAATTAGCAGACACCTGTTTATAATAGACAGAATTAGTCTGTGGCGTGGTGGTGGGGGTGGTTGTGGTTATCGTTATCTAGAGGATGATCGACCTCGGTGTTATTGCCCGGATCGAGTAAATAATAATATAAATTGGGAAACTTATAGATGGAATGAATAGAGATCTGAGCAGATATATAGAACAGACTAAAACGAGCCCCCGTATATGAAATATAACAATTTAAGCAATTACATAAACAAACTGTGATAATGCATTACATTAGGAAGATACACTTCTTTTGAAATAAATCATTCACCGAATTTTAAACACACATATACTTATGTAAATAGCCGATCTGTTTAAATGATAGAATTAATTCATCATAGAATCGAGTGAACAATCGAAGTCATTGCCTTGTACAGCTTCATAACCTGGTTTCCTTCGGTTCAATCCAGCTTCGTCGTGCTGTTCAACTGGTTCCTTCGCTTTCTTCTCACTCTGACTATCTTGCCTCTGTCGGCCCTCAAACTTTGTGTGGGTAGGTGGATACGTAGGTATGTAGATACGTAGGTACGTGGATACGTCAGTGGATTACGTCAGTGGAGCTATTTCCCCTTGTGCTTTCAAGCCTTCCTCGCTTCTACCGCCAGAATTGTGTCCGTCAACTTTCCGGACATCCGGTCCCTTGGACAATTGTTTTACGAGATAATTTCTTGCAAATTCAATCTCGGAGTCTCTTACACTCTCACGGAAAAAACGTAGACTGGCTAAATTTTGCGATGTGGCATATTAAAACTATGAAATTTCGTGTGGGAAACACGCCCCTTATTTAGCGTAGCCAATCAGGATTAAATATATCTACCGCCTTTTATAAATAGGCGCCAAAATTTGCGGTCATCCTGACCCTCTAGATTTCCAAATAACTGATTCTGGACAATCTCAACTCTGACATTTTCGATACAAAGATTGAGTTAACCCTTTCCCTTCCAGTTTCTCTGACTGTTAAATAAACGAATGCTTAATTAAAAATCGGTTCCTCTCACAACACAGACCGCAGCATAGCGATTCAATACGCACCCTGTCCTCATAAATCTAATTAATTGTTCTCTGTCCAAGTTAATGTTCTCTTTATAGATCGACAGAAATTTGCACCCTTACATAGGCCCCCCCCCCCTTGAAGAGTAAAATCAGGGATTTTTACTCTCCGAATTTTGGAGATGTAATCTGATTCATTTACACGTCCTCAGGTGAACCCTTCACCTCAGACGTCCCTAGTCTACTTAAGCAGTCAGCCCCTACATTCTCGCTGCCCTTAATATACCGTACCTGGACTTGGTACTGCTGTAGAAATAATGACCATCTCATTAACCGTCCATTTGTCAACTTAGCTTGAGCTAAATAGGCGAATGGTTGGTGGTCAGTTTCCAAAATAAATTTTCGTCCATGCAAGTAACGTTGGAATTTAGATTCCATCATGCTCTTGCAATAGCACTGCCCCTAAACCTCTATCACAAGCGTCAGTACGTAAGACAAAATCTTTTGTCACATCAGGCAATTTCACTACTGCGTCTGACGTCAGTCTGTCCTTCAACGTCTGAAATGCTCGTTCACATGCCTCTGTCCATATAACTTTCGTCGGAGCCTTTTTCCGTGTCAAGTCAGTCAATGGGCTAGCAATAGCGCTGAAGTTAGCAACATATCGACGATAATATCCTGCCAGTCCCAAGAAAGATCGAACTTCCGTCTTAGTGGTCGGTCGTTCTGCGTCCCTAAGTTGGTCGACTTTTGAACTATCAGAAGTTAACGTGTCTTCGCTGAGGGTGTGACCTAGGTAGGTTAGTTTTCTAAACCCTACATGGCACTTAGATGGTCGTGCGGTCAGTCCCGTTTGTCGAAGTCGCTCTAAAACGTTTTTCAGCAAAATGATATGATCGTCCCAAGTAGCGGTCGCTAAGAGTAAATCGTCCATGAAGTTTGAAACTCCAGTCCCCCTTAACGGTTCAAGTAATTTTCGCATCATACGCGTGAAGACACTTGGCACATTCTGGACCCCGAATGGCATGACTACCCACTGGTACGTCCCATCTGGAGTGGCAAAGGCAAGTTTTGCTCTGTCTTCATTTCGAACTGGAATTTGCCAGTATCCCTTAGACAGATCGATTTTCGAGAAATATATCGCGTTGGTCACCCCGGCAAATATGGACTTAGGATCGGGTAACAGTTCTACCTGGAATTCCGTGATCCTGTTTAACTTTCGGTAATCAACGCAAAATCGGTGTGTACCGTTTTTCTTCTGTACCAACACAAGAGGAGAGCTATACGCCGACTCAGTTGGTTATATAACTCCCAAGTCTATCATAGCTTGAATTTCATTTCGGAGAGTTTCTAATTTCGCATAGGGTAGCGGATATGGTTTCAACTTCACTGGCTTCTCATCCAGTAGCTTCAAAGTGAACTCCTCCAACTCCGTCTTGCCAGGTCGTTCTGTCAAGACGCTTGAGTAGACTTGGAGTAACGACTCCACTTCCTTACGTTGCTCTGACGTTAACGCCTTGTCACAGACAACGTCGACGTGGGTTTCTTCCCTCGTCAAAGGACAACTAGGAAGTACTTCCGCCTCTCCTCCGTTGTCGTCGGGTTCTTCAGTCACAACTGTAGCAACCACGAACTCTGTGGGTGTCTCTCTTTCACGGTAACGCTTCAGGAGATTTACGTGGTACAGCTTCTCCTTGTCTCCTACCCGGATACGGTAGTTCTGCCCACCCTTTTTCTCCGTTACCACGAATGGTCTCCTCCATGAGACTTGAAGTTTGTTGTGCTCCAACGGCAGCAGCAACAACACCTTGTCACCCACTTCGAAGTGACGTTCCTTCGTCCTTTTGTTGTAATATTTGGCTTGACGTCCCCTTGCGTCGCGGAGATTCTCCTGAGCCAATTTAGAAACCTCCTCCAGCTTGTTGCGGAGATCAACAACATATTGGTATGTTGTTCGCACTTCCTCGGATGCTTGTTCATCCGTCCATAACTGCTTTAATACAGCCATGGGTCCCCTAACTGTCCTCCCATAGACTAATTCGAAAGGTGAAAAACCCAAACTAGCCTGTGGTACTTCTCGATACGCAAAAAGTATCGCGGGAAGGTATCGATCCCAATCCCTGGGTCGACCTTCACAGAGCTTCTTCAGAGCCTGTTTCAATGTTCCATTGAAACGCTCCACCAAACCATTGCATTGCGGGTGATACGGGGTAGTTGTCAGGTGTCTAATGGACAGTAATCTGTTTACCTCTTCCATCACCTGACTCACAAACTGCGTCCCCTGGTCAGTTAGTACCTCCTCAGGGACGCCAACTCTCGACCACACTCCTAACAAGGCCTCAGCCACTGTGACTGAGTCAATGTTTTTCAAAGCAACAGCCTCCGGGTATCGGGTGGCGTAATCGACTATCGTTAGTATATAACGATTACCGCTTTCTGCCGCCGGCTTTATCGGACCTACTAGGTCCATCGCCACCCTCGAGAAAGGTTCGTCAATCAGTGGGGTGGTTCCTAGTGGCACTGGGCGATGGGAGGTTTTAGGTGCCACTCGCTGACACTTGTCACACGACAAACAAAATCTCCGAACATCCCCATACACACCTGGCAAGTAGAACTCCCTCACTAGCCTATCTCTGGTCTTCGCCACGCCCATGTGGCTTCCAAGTAGACCCTCATGTGCCAGCCTAAGCACCTCTGCTCGCTTCGCTATGGGCACAACAACTTGTTTAAACGTATCGGTCCCTTTCCTGGCGTACAGATACAAAATACCACGTTTCGTCGCGAACTTCACCTCGCCGTCTGGCAATTTCCGTATGGACCCATCCTTTGCGTACCCGCGTGCCTTGTTGAGAGACAAATCTTCCTCTTGAAGTTTCCTCAACTCGCCAGGTAGCAAATTGTCTATGGGCGAAGTCGTGGGTCTTAGCGGCTTCGACCCTGGCCTTCGCTTCATAGCCCTCGTCTCAACGGACCCCACGTGTACAGGTGTACACGTCATAGGGTTAAGCTGTGGCAACACATACCTACACCCTAATGTTACGTTATGAGACAGTCCCGACAAACACGCTGCTTGAATTCGTCCCTTTACATACGGCGAATCAAGATCAATGTTAACGACCGGGAGCGAATCTTTCGTCCGGTTAGCAAACTGGACTTCCACCGTCTCGCCTGTGTAATTTCCAGGCTTGACATATCTACTATCTACCAAGGCCGGATAACTACAGCCGGTATCATACAGCACGGTTGCCATCTCACCATTAACCGTAGCTACCGCTGTGTTAGTCAACTCCACTGTTTTCTGTTTCTTAACAGTGTTTGGAGTTGCCGAATTAATCGTTGTCGGACGATACTTCCTACAATCCTTAACGACATGGCCTGGTCTGTTGCAGCTTTAACACACCGGCTCACCTTTCCTCCCAGTGATATCCTTCTCTGCCCCCTGAGTCTTCCCCGACCCACGGAAATGTTCTCGGTTGGGATTTCCGGCCCCTGGCCTCCCACCATTCTGACCATTCCGCCTTTGGGGTACCACCTCAGTGGTCTTTCTATGATCGTCGATGCCAGGTCGGTCCCTGCCACCCCAGGTGGTTGGACGCGAGTGTGTGCTCTCATAGCGCTCTGCCATCACGCTTATATCATCCAAGGTTAAGAATTCACGCTCCGCTAAGAACACTATTAAGTCTTTTCTGCATGTACTTAAGACGTGCTCTTTCAAAATTTCCTCGCGAATGCCTTCATACGTTAGCGCGGTACCAGTCATTTTCATCCATTTATCAAAAATTACGCGTACACGGCTATGAAATTGCGCGTGCGTTTCGGTAGCTCTCTTCGACGATTTTCTGAAGAGTTTCCGAAACGTTTCCGCCGACAGCTCATAGTGCCGTAGTAGCGCTTTCTTCAGAGCGTCGTAGTCGTCTTCCTCGTTCGGTGTCATATTATGGTAGACGTCTTTCGCGGCTCCCTGTAAGAATGCTGAAACATTGATAGCCCACTGGTCTTTGGGTAGCTGATGAACCAGTGCCAACTTTTCGAACTGCGTCAAAAAGTTGTCAATGATTTCGTCCTTGTCGTTGAACATGGACATGTTGATCTGAATTGGTCGTCTGTCTTCAGATCGCCTACTTGTGGGTCCTGAACGTTCGTTCATGTCTTCACCCCTTCTGGACTCTGCTTCGATCCTCAGCCTCTCCATTGCTAACATGTTCGCGTTCTCTAGATTTTTCTTCGGCCTGCAATCTGGCTAGTTCGAGCTCCTTTTCCCGTTCTGCCGCTTGTCTGTCTTTCTCTCGTTCCGCTACTGTCTGTCTTTCTCTCGCTCCGCTACCTGTCTGTCTTTCTCTCGCTCTTCGGCCTGCAATCTGACTAGTTCGAGCTCTCTTTCTTTCTCTCGTTCCGCGGCTAGTTGCTCCTTGTGTTCCTTAACACTCCGCTCAACAAATTCGGCTAACTGGACCCCTTCGTAACCTAATTCGTCCTTCCCAATCGACTTAAATTCTCTAACTAATTGTCTGTCCGTCGTCATCCTGGTCTACTTGTACGGTGACACAATAATTAAGTTACCTACACTCAAGTTTTACTGCCCTACTCGAAAATAGCCCCACACGTATTTACCCTACTTCTAGTATGGCTCTACTCAATTAAACCAGACTATCCCTTGCACCAACAATCAATAAACGGGCAGTACACAGCTGGAATGTCTCCCCAAATTCAGCGTAACGCTTACACACTAAACAAGGCGTAATTACTACTGCGGGGTTGGCCTAAATATCTCTTCTCCCAAGAGAATACAAAGGTAATTCCTTACTTTAACTTCACAATTTTTTTATAATACGACCCGAAACAGCAAAGGAATGTGCCTCAATCTCTTACAATATTTTCATCACAATATGAAAAGAAATGGCAAGAAAATTGCATGCACAGAATATACAAAATTAAGCAATGATTCGATTCACTCTGATCGCTATTTCTCGACAAGTACTATCAAAATTATCAATGTTTAGATACTTATTCTATTCTATATTTGCTCAGACTCTTTACTCGAATAAAATGTTCTGACCCCCGGACGAGCGCCCACTTTGTGGCGTGGTGGTGGGGGTGGTTGTGGTTATCGTTATCTAGAGGATGATCGACCTCGGTGTTATTGACCGGATCGAGTAAATAATAATATAAATTGGGAAACTTATAGATGGAATGAATAGAGATCTGAACAGATATATAGAACAGACTAAAACGAGGCCCCGTATATGAAATATAACAATTTAAGCAATTACATAAACAAACTGTGATAATGCATTACATTAGGAAGATACACTTCTTTTGAAATAAATCATTCACCGAATTTTAAACACACATATACTTATATAAATAGCCGATCTGTTTAAATGATAGAATTAATTCATCATAGAATCGAGTGAACAATCGCAGTCATTGCCTTGTACAGCTTCATAACCTGGTTTCCTTCGGTTCAATCCAGCTTTCTTCTCACTCTGACTATCTTGCCTCTGTCGGCCCTCAAACTTTGTGTGGGTAGGTGGATACGTAGGTATGTAGATACGTAGGTACGTGGATACGTCAGTGGATTACGTCAGTGGAGCTATTTCCCCTTGTGCTTTCAAGCCTTCCTCGCTTCTACCGCCAGAATTGTGTCCGTCAACTTTCCGGACATCCGGTCCCTTGGACAATTGTTTTACGAGATAATTTCTTGCAAATTCAATCTCGGAGTCTCTTACACTCTCACGGAAAAAACGTAGACCGGCTAAATTTTGCGATGTGGCATATTAAAACTATGAAATTTCGTGTGGGAAACACGCCCCTTATTTAGCGTAGCCAATCAGGATTAAATATATCTACCGCCTTTTATAAATAGGCGCCAAAATTTGCGGTCATCCTGACCCTCTAGATTTCCAAATAACTGATTCTGGACAATCTCAACTCTGACATTTTCGATACAAAGATTGAGTTAACCCTTTCCCTTCCAGTTTCTCTGACTGTTAAATAAACGAATGCTTAATTAAAAATCGGTTCCTCTCACAACACAGACCGCAGCATAGCGATTCAATACGCACCCTGTCCTCATAAATCTAATTAATTGTTCTCTGTCCAAGTTAATGTTTTCTTTATAGATCGACAGAAATTTGCACCCTTACATAGGCCCCCCCCCCCCTTGAAGAGTAAAATCAGGGATTTTTACTCTCCGAATTTTGGAGATGTAATCTGATTCATTTACACGTCCTCAGGTGAACCCTTCACCTCAGACGTCCCTAGTCTACTTAAGCAGTCAGCCCCTACATTCTCGCTGCCCTTAATATACCGTACCTGGACTTGGTACTGCTGTAGAAATAATGACCATCTCATTAACCGTCCATTTGTCAACTTAGCTTGAGCTAAATAGGCGAATGGTTGGTGGTCAGTTTCCAAAATAAATTTTTTTGTCCATGCAAGTAACGTTGGAATTTAGATTCCATCATGCTCTTGCAATAGCACTGCCCCTAAACCTCTATCACAAGCGTCAGTACGTAAGACAAAATCTTTTGTCACATCAGGCAATTTCACTACTGCGTCTGACGTCAGTCTGTCCTTCAACGTCTGAAATGCTCGTTCACATGCCTCTGTCCATATAACTTTCGTCGGAGCCTTTTTCCGTGTCAAGTCAGTCAATGGGCTAGCAATAGCGCTGAAGTTAGCAACATATCGACGATAATATCCTGCCAGTCCCAAGAAAGATCGAACTTCCGTCTTAGTGGTCGGTCGTTCTGCGTCCCTAAGTTGGTCGACTTTTGAACTATCAGGAGTTAACGTGTCTTCGCTGAGGGTGTGACCTAGGTAGGTTAGTTTTCTAAACCCTACATGGCACTTAGATGGTCGTGCGGTCAGTCCCGTTTGTCGAAGTCGCTCTAAAACGTTTTTCAGCAAAATGATATGATCGTCCCAAGTAGCGGTCGCTAAGAGTAAATCGTCCATGAAGTTTGAAACTCCAGTCCCCCTTAACGGTTCAAGTAATTTTCGCATCATACGCGTGAAGACACTTGGCACATTCTGGACCCCGAATGGCATGACTACCCACTGGTACGTCCCATCTGGAGTGGCAAAGGCAAGTTTTGCTCTGTCTTCATTTCGAACTGGAATTTGCCAGTATCCCTTAGACAGATCGATTTTCGAGAAATATATCGCGTTGGTCACCCCGGCAAATATGGACTTAGGATCGGGTAACAGTTCTACCTGGAATTCCGTGATCCTGTTTAACTTTCGGTAATCAACGCAAAATCGGTGTGTACCGTTTTTCTTCTGTACCAACACAAGAGGAGAGCTATACGCCGACTCAGTTTGTTATATAACTCCCAAGTCTATCATAGCTTGAATTTCATTTCGGAGAGTTTCTAATTTCGCATAGGGTAGCGGATATGGTTTCAACTTCACTGGCTTTTCATCCAGTAGCTTCAAAGTGAACTCCTCCAACTCCGTCTTGCCAGGTCGTTCTGTCAAGACGCTTGAGTAGACTTGGAGTAACGACTCCACTTCCTTACGTTGCTCTGACGTTAACGCCTTGTCACAGACAACGTCGACGTGGGTTTCTTCCCTCGTCAAAGGACAACTAGGAAGTACTTCCGCCTCTCCTCCGTTGTCGTCGGGTTCTTCAGTCACAACTGTAGCAACCACGAACTCTGTGGGTGTCTCTCTTTCACGGTAACGCTTCAGGAGATTTACGTGGTACAGCTTCTCCTTGTCTCCTACCCGGATACGGTAGTTCTGCCCACCCTTTTTCTCCGTTACCACGAATGGTCTCCTCCATGAGACTTGAAGTTTGTTGTGCTCCAACGGCAGCAGCAACAACACCTTGTCACCCACTTCGAAGTGACGTTCCTTCGTCCTTTTGTTGTAATATTTGGCTTGACGTCCCCTTGCGTCGCGGAGATTCTCCTGAGCCAATTTAGAAACCTCCTCCAGCTTGTTGCGGAGATCAACAACATATTGGTATGTTGTTCGCACTTCCTCGGATGCTTGTTCATCCGTCCATAACTGCTTTAATACAGCCATGGGTCCCCTAACTGTCCTCCCATAGACTAATTCGAAAGGTGAAAAACCCAAACTAGCCTGTGGTACTTCTCGATACGCAAAAAGTATCGCGGGAAGGTATCGATCCCAATCCCTGGGTCGACCTTCACAGAGCTTCTTCAGAGCCTGTTTCAATGTTCCATTGAAACGCTCCACCAAACCATTGCATTGCGGGTGATACGGGGTAGTTGTCAGGTGTCTAATGGACAGTAATCTGTTTACCTCTTCCATCACCTGACTCACAAACTGCGTCCCCTGGTCAGTTAGTACCTCCTCAGGGACGCCAACTCTCGACCACACTCCTAACAAGGCCTCAGCCACTGTGACTGAGTCAATGTTTTTCAAAGCAACAGCCTCCGGGTATCGGGTGGCGTAATCGACTATCGTTAGTATATAACGATTACCGCTTTCTGCCGCCGGCTTTATCGGACCTACTAGGTCCATCGCCACCCTCGAGAAAGGTTCGTCAATCAGTGGGGTGGTTCCTAGTGGCACTGGGCGATGGGAGGTTTTAGGTGCCACTCGCTGACACTTGTCACACGACAAACAAAATCTCCGAACATCCCCATACACACCTGGCAAGTAGAACTCCCTCACTAGCCTATCTCTGGTCTTCGCCACGCCCATGTGGCTTCCAAGTAGACCCTCATGTGCCAGCCTAAGCACCTCTGCTCGCTTCGCTATGGGCACAACAACTTGTTTAAACGTATCGGTCCCTTTCCTGGCGTACAGATACAAAATACCACGTTTCGTCGCGAACTTCACCTCGCCGTCTGGCAATTTCCGTATGGACCCATCCTTTGCGTACCCGCGTGCCTTGTTGAGAGACAAATCTTCCTCTTGAAGTTTCCTCAACTCGCCAGGTAGCAAATTGTCTATGGGCGAAGTCGTGGGTCTTAGCGGCTTCGACCCTGGCCTTCGCTTCATAGCCCTCGTCTCAACGGACCCCACGTGTACAGGTGTACACGTCATAGGGTTAAGCTGTGGCAACACATACCTACACCCTAATGTTACGTTATGAGACAGTCCCGACAAACACGCTGCTTGAATTCGTCCCTTTACATACGGCGAATCAAGATCAATGTTAACGACCGGGAGCGAATCTTTCGTCCGGTTAGCAAACTGGACTTCCACCGTCTCGCCTGTGTAATTTCCAGGCTTGACATATCTACTATCTACCAAGGCCGGATAACTACAGCCGGTATCATACAGCACGGTTGCCATCTCACCATTAACCGTAGCTACCGCTGTGTTAGTCAACTCCACTGTTTTCTGTTTCTTAACAGTGTTTGGAGTTGCCGAATTAATCGTTGTCGGACGATACTTCCTACAATCCTTAACGACATGGCCTGGTCTGTTGCAGCTTTAACACACCGGCTCACCTTTCCTCCCAGTGATATCCTTCTCTGCCCCCTGAGTCTTCCCCGACCCACGGAAATGTTCTCGGTTGGGATTTCCGGCCCCTGGCCTCCCACCATTCTGACCATTCCGCCTTTGGGGTACCACCTCAGTGGTCTTTCTATGATCGTCGATGCCAGGTCGGTCCCTGCCACCCCAGGTGGTTGGACGCGAGTGTGTGCTCTCATAGCGCTCTGCCATCACGCTTATATCATCCAAGGTTAAGAATTCACGCTCCGCTAAGAACACTATTAAGTCTTTTCTGCATGTACTTAAGACGTGCTCTTTCAAAATTTCCTCGCGAATGCCTTCATACGTTAGCGCGGTACCAGTCATTTTCATCCATTTATCAAAAATTACGCGTACACGGCTATGAAATTGCGCGTGCGTTTCGGTAGCTCTCTTCGACGATTTTCTGAAGAGTTTCCGAAACGTTTCCGCCGACAGCTCATAGTGCCGTAGTAGCGCTTTCTTCAGAGCGTCGTAGTCGTCTTCCTCGTTCGGTGTCATATTATGGTAGACGTCTTTCGCGGCTCCCTGTAAGAATGCTGAAACATTGATAGCCCACTGGTCTTTGGGTAGCTGATGAACCAGTGCCAACTTTTCGAACTGCGTCAAAAAGTTGTCAATGATTTCGTCCTTGTCGTTGAACATGGACATGTTGATCTGAATTGGTCGTCTGTCTTCAGATCGCCTACTTGTGGGTCCTGAACGTTCGTTCATGTCTTCACCCCTTCTGGACTCTGCTTCGATCCTCAGCCTCTCCATTGCTAACATGTTCGCGTTCTCTAGATTTTTCTTCGGCCTGCAATCTGGCTAGTTCGAGCTCCTTTTCCCGTTCTGCCGCTTGTCTGTCTTTCTCTCGTTCCGCTACTGTCTGTCTTTCTCTCGCTCCGCTACCTGTCTGTCTTTCTCTCGCTCTTCGGCCTGCAATCTGACTAGTTCGAGCTCTCTTTCTTTCTCTCGTTCCGCGGCTAGTTGCTCCTTGTGTTCCTTAACACTCCGCTCAACAAATTCGGCTAACTGGACCCCTTCGTAACCTAATTCGTCCTTACCAATCGACTTAAATTCTCTAACTAATTGTCTGTCCGTCGTCATCCTGGTCTACTTGTACGGTGACACAATAATTAAGTTACCTACACTCAAGTTTTACTGCCCTACTCGAAAATAGCCCCACACGTATTTACCCTACTTCTAGTATGGCTCTACTCAATTAAACCAGACTATCCCTTGCACCAACAATCAATAAACGGGCAGTACACAGCTGGAATGTCTCCCCAAATTCAGCGTAACGCTTACACACTAAACAAGGCGTAATTACTACTGCGGGGTTGGCCTAAATATCTCTTCTCCCAAGAGAATACAAAGGTAATTCCTTACTTTAACTTCACAATTTTTTTATAATACGACCCGAAACAGCAAAGGAATGTGCCTCAATCTCTTACAATATTTTCATCACAATATGAAAAGAAATGGCAAGAAAATTGCATGCACAGAATATACAAAATTAAGCAATGATTCGATTCACTCTGATCGCTATTTCTCGACAAGTACTATCAAAATTATCAATGTTTAGATACTTATTCTATTCTATATTTGCTCAGACTCTTTACTCGAATAAAATGTTCTGACCCCCGGACGAGCGCCCACTTTGTGGCGTGGTGGTGGGGGTGGTTGTGGTTATCGTTATCTAGAGGATGATCGACCTCGGTGTTATTGACCGGATCGAGTAAATAATAATATAAATTGGGAAACTTATAGATGGAATGAATAGAGATCTGAACAGATATATAGAACAGACTAAAACGAGGCCCCGTATATGAAATATAACAATTTAAGCAATTACATAAACAAACTGTGATAATGCATTACATTAGGAAGATACACTTCTTTTGAAATAAATCATTCACCGAATTTTAAACACACATATACTTATATAAATAGCCGATCTGTTTAAATGATAGAATTAATTCATCATAGAATCGAGTGAACAATCGCAGTCATTGCCTTGTACAGCTTCATAACCTGGTTTCCTTCGGTTCAATCCAGCTTTCTTCTCACTCTGACTATCTTGCCTCTGTCGGCCCTCAAACTTTGTGTGGGTAGGTGGATACGTAGGTATGTAGATACGTAGGTACGTGGATACGTCAGTGGATTACGTCAGTGGAGCTATTTCCCCTTGTGCTTTCAAGCCTTCCTCGCTTCTACCGCCAGAATTGTGTCCGTCAACTTTCCGGACATCCGGTCCCTTGGACAATTGTTTTACGAGATAATTTCTTGCAAATTCAATCTCGGAGTCTCTTACACTCTCACGGAAAAAACGTAGACCGGCTAAATTTTGCGATGTGGCATATTAAAACTATGAAATTTCGTGTGGGAAACACGCCCCTTATTTAGCGTAGCCAATCAGGATTAAATATATCTACCGCCTTTTATAAATAGGCGCCAAAATTTGCGGTCATCCTGACCCTCTAGATTTCCAAATAACTGATTCTGGACAATCTCAACTCTGACATTTTCGATACAAAGATTGAGTTAACCCTTTCCCTTCCAGTTTCTCTGACTGTTAAATAAACGAATGCTTAATTAAAAATCGGTTCCTCTCACAACACAGACCGCAGCATAGCGATTCAATACGCACCCTGTCCTCATAAATCTAATTAATTGTTCTCTGTCCAAGTTAATGTTTTCTTTATAGATCGACAGAAATTTGCACCCTTACATAGTCCTGTGACTTTCCACTTTAAATCGGTTCAACTTTCTTTCACTGGTAGTTATCACAGTATATCTTAAAAATAATATACATATTTATATGAAGTTAATGGAATGCAACGTCGGTAAATCTTGATTAAACTGGTCTCTCTCTATAATCCGATCTGATTGATATATATATTTTGGTCCTAATAAGGACATTGCATTACTATTCAGATCTGTATACAGAACACCCATATAAATCAGGCAAAATGAATGGTTTCAACAGTTTCCTGTTTTAATGCAATCATGAGGTAAGAAAGATTTATTTAATTTTGCTTCATTAGGTTATACACACATTGGTTGTTACTGTAAATGATATTTGCATGTCATTACATTTTAGCAAATCTTTAATTTCTGCATATTAGTGACACACAATTTAAGTGAGTTACCTTTATGCAAAAATATCAATTTAACAGACAGCAATGTGTGTTCATATACTACTAAACACAAACAAAATCAAGCATGAGGGTATTGTCAAAAAACAAATAACATACATCACTGCCAACAGAAAAATACAGACAGAACAACAATCTCAGTATTTCTTAAAAACAACATTCACAGATCCATTTGCTCAATCATTAAAATAATCTGGCACATAAAAAAAAATAAGCCAAGTTCCCAAACAGTCTGTCTGGATTGCTGCTGGCATTTATTGAATTCACAATCTTTTTTTATCACAAAATGTTCATCTGAATAAACTTTTAGGGAAAATGACCTCACATGAAAAATTTACAAGAATTGTCTGCTTGTTAGTATTTTATGGTTTACACTATTATTGATTGAAAGACTGGTAATATCCACCAGTATCACCAACCTAAAAACCTCCATGTATATAATTAACTTTTGTTGTTCTTACACACAACCAAAACTTAGATACATCAGCATGATGAAACTGTAGATATATAAATATGATGATATTTTCAAACTAAAGTAGGTTATCCATACAATTTTAATTCTTTTTATAAAGTACATGTTATGGTATTTCAAACATATGAATCACATCAAAATTTAGGCATCCAAAATAAAATCACAGGATGAATAGGAGGTTATATATTTATATTTGTTGCCAGATATTTCTCAAAATTCTAATAAGTTGGTTCATTCAAAAAAGTGGTTTAAGTGGGCCTGAGATTGCTCACCTGGCTGACATCCACATAATAGCCATATACAGCAAAAGTCAGCCATGCAATCTAGCTCAAGATAATGCTTTTTGATAAAACTCTTCAAAGAGCTGTTGATTGTGTATGTGATAACAATTGTTTCAAAGTTTCCCCTATTTTTATACATCCACATTTGATACTAAATCAACATAATGATTAAAAGATTTAATATTTATGGGTTCTTAATTTCATGGATTTGTTATTTTTTTAAATTAAATGATAAAATATTGAGCGACGATGTATAAGTCTATAAAAGATTATACCAACATTCAATTCCATACATTTTCAAGCAAATGTTCGAAATCCCTACTTCAGTAATTAAGTTGAATTAAATCGTAATCAATTTCCGTGTTCCTCATCATTTATATACATCTCGTAATATATATTTCTCAGCACTACAGTTAGTCTAGGCAGCCTTGGTACTAAAACAAACAAAGAAACATGTGATGCCTTATTAGTGCATATGGAACACGGGAAGAATATAATTGAAAACGGCTGGGGGAGATGAAGAATGTCCGCTTTGTTCATATTTTGTCACACTTACCTAAGACAAAAAATTTAAAACAAAATTGCAACCCATGACATTAAAGTGATTCACAATATACTGAAAACCTCTATGCCAAGATCCTTTTCTTCTGAATTGGTCACAATCTGTTAATGAGGTTGTTTGTTTCGAAAAAGTTTAACAAATATTTGTTTACTTTTAGTAATGGACACTATATTCAATTGGCATCATTTCTATAAATGTAAAAGGCCTGCAAACTAAGACTCTTTCTGTAACATTTGGTCAAATTCTCTTCAGCTGCTTTTTGGATGTTAAAAGCTTTTATTTATATTTTACTCTATATACACCAAACAGAGTTGAAAGTGCTGTCCCTGGATCATACATTTGTTAAATACTAATAAATAATATTACCATATCACCAACCCCTATACCAGCGACTTTGTAGCATCATTTTTGGTGATGTGTATATTTGTATATATATATATATATATGTGTGTGTGTGTGTGTATGTGTGTGTGTGTGTGTGTGTGTGTGTGTGTGTTACAGTAACAATAATTGTCTAGCACTGCCTGCATTTTTCATCTTATTAAAAAGTGGTTGTAATTCTGTCCCAAAATTTAATGTATTACATATATGTGCCAGCTATTTTTTTGTTAATACAACATTAAAAAAGAAACATTAAGGAATGGTATAATTTCATACAAAAAAATGGAACTGGTGACAAGGCCACGAAATGGATATGACCCACTTGAGCATCTTGAAGAAAACGATGGCTAAATAGGAATTCCTCTACGTTAAGTTTTAAATAAAACAATACTACATCAATATTAGCAGGAAAATGGCTAAATAGGAACTTAAATAAAACAATACTACATCAATATTAGAATCAAGATGGCTAAATAGGAATTTAAATAAACAATACTACATCAATATTAGCATCAAGATGGCTAAATAGGAATTTAAATAAACAATACTACATCAATATTAACATCAAGATGGCTAAATAGGAATTTAAATAAAACAATACTATACCAATATTAGCATCAAGATGGCTAAATAGGAATTTAAATAAAACAATACTACATCAATATTAGCATCAAGACTTTTATTGACCTGAATATTAAAACATGCAAATCAAAATATATACAAATATAATATAATTTATTTATATAGAAAACTAAGTTTATAGAATGGACCAAACATTAGCACGTCTTTCAGAATATTCCCTCACAACTTTTCTCATATACATGTATATTCACTTATTCATATCATAATTTCCTTCAATTAACGAATTAGTACACACTTGGCTATCTTATGGATATTATATTAAAAACCTATAACTCAAAACATAATACAGGGGAGATATCAATAGAAAATGGTACTCATCTAATGCGTCTAAGGTATTAATTGTTTCATGAAGTTTACATTTTCTTATAGATGTGTTTACTTAAATATTTACCTACGTACAGGCATACTTACTTGCGTACTTACGTACCTACCTACCAACCCACATATATACATACCTACTAACCTATCTACCAACATACACACATACACGCAGAACAACGCTCTCTAAGAAAATAATTGAAACGCAGTGACAGTAGTGATTTAGTATTTGTCATTCTCATTCACAAGGTGGAACCTCGAATCATAAGCTGATGGAAAAATACTAAGGCAATGTTCTTAAACACGCATTGTTCAAAGTGGCAACTGATTTCTAAAACATGAAAGTTACTTCCTTGTTCCAAGAACAATACATATTTTTTTCAATATTGTTTTTATTATCCTTTAATATATAAAATTGCTTTATCAAGTTTCTCGACAGGTACATCTATCTTCTTCTCGACAAATTTTGTTTTGTGAAATTTTGTATTTACATGGAAAGATACCACGACCACTTGTCTACATATGGGATACTTTTCTATTGCTGGTGTAATAAAAGTAGAGTATTTTCTCTAATCTAATAAAAATTTAATATTAGTGAGTTTAAGACTATAAAACTCATACATTTACATGTATGTTTAGTTTTGCAAACCAGATATCATATATAAATCTATAACAACCAAGTGATGATATTTATTCAATGTACAAAAACATATATCGAGTTTACATTTTATTTACAAATCAATTGAAAATTGTAATAATAATAATAATAATAATAATAATAATAATAATAATGGCGCGGAGAAATAAGGTAATCAAAACCTGATATAGCAAACATGTATGTCGAGGAAGAACTGACGAGTATCTTCCTCTGCACTGTGAGCATCCTGATATAAAAATACACCATATTTGCTTGAAATTCGATATAAAATATACCTGGTTCATCCGTTTTACAACTTTACTCCAAATCTTACTCAAAAATATTCTGCCCAATTATATACCTGCTTTGTTGAATCTCGATTAAGATTTCCCAGTCTGGAATAACATATTTTACTATAAATACAGAGTAAAGCTTTATGACGAAGGGGTCCAAAATAATATGCACAGCCCCTCTACCAAGGTAAGCTTACAAGTGTATCATTAAGAGTTGATTTTGCATTGGAAATCTACATGCTTACCCCTAATGCAACAGGTAGCAATTTCAACCTTGCTACAATTATATAATTATGGGATTCAAGTCACAATCCAAAATTATACATTATGTCATTAAAACTTTTATATCATTAGGCGTTGCTACAGATCCGATTCAACCATATATCTTCAACTACTGGAACAAGGATCTAGCATGGTTTAGCCTCATTTTAAAATTATGGATTGTATTATTTAACAAATTTCGTCAATTTCATGTCAAATTCACACGAATTTACGTTTCTTTTCATCCCATAACATTAAGAATTGTACATTGCCAATAACGTTGTTATGGGAAGTCGACAAGAGTCATGCCACTGTATCATGAACAATTTTGTATGATATGACGTCATGACGGCAATAAAGATGAACGTTATGCGAAACATATATTTCCGAGCTGGCTTGAAGTTAGGCAGAGTCCTTTCTGTAGAAATGAAAATAAATACACCAGATAAAAACAGATGCAGAGAAAATGTTATTGTGACGAATTTGGAAGAATTAATTTAGTAGAATCCTATTCACCGACTTTGACTTGCCAATGTGCACATTTTTCAGGATGAAATTCTCTAGCACATGACTGATTTGCTTTAATATATTAGGCATTTCCAAAACATTGTGGCAGATAAGTGCACCAAATTGTTTAGCATTCTTGATTGCAAACTTAAATACAGCAAATTTTTCTTGCTGTAAAAGTCCAATATTTTCAGACTGAGATACGTAATAGATAGCAATATTTATAGATTTACCTCCTAATTATAAATATTTAACAAACTTGCAATGTACTCAATTATATATACATATATGTATAAAGAGTATCAACTCAATTAAAATTATATACGTCATTGGTTAAAATATATCACGTAATGCTATGTAAACATCACTCATAACATCACAAAGCAACTTTTCAATCGACATTGCTACAACATACAAATTTGGTGCATAAACGAGCATACGTAACATTTACATTTCATATAATTCTGATAATTAATAAGGTACGTTATCGATTCAACTTAGCAATTTAATGCATGTAAAACTAAACACATTCTAAAATAGACGTTTGGTGGCTGTGCTCAATCTTGTGTGCATTAAAGGAATGTTCATCTTAAAAAAGCTTAATGTAGTAGGAAAAATATTAGAACACTTTTTATTTTTATTTTGGCTTCGATCATGAAGCAAAATATAAATTGTTGTATAAATTGTTGTAATTTAAATAAAATATATTTCCAATGATGGTAATATGTGTGCACTCCATGCACTGGTAGCAAAAGATTGGACTTATACATGCTGTACAATCGTACAATTTTGGTGAGATATTAAAAGTTTGATATCCTGATCCTAATTAAATATTTAATTTAAAACTAAGCTAATAAATGTTATTGTTAGATATAGACAAGAAATTAATATAATATTTATGTAAATTTCTAAGGTTTGTTCTGTATAACAAAGCATTTGAATATTACATGAACACAAATAATCCACTCTTTTCAATGTACTAGTACTTAAAAATCGTGGACTAGTGATACATTCAGCAGGATAAGCAATTTTTTATATGCCACTGTGTCACATTACAAGTAGGTCAAAATAGCATGTGCTCAATCCCGCTACCACAAACGTAGATATAACTAAAGCTTTATTAATACAAACTCAAAGAAAATGCAGGTTAATGCCTTTTATTCAGGCAACATGTAGAAATATAGTTTAGAAAATGTCAGATATTGTATTCAGATGTCAGACCTGAGATTAAAGTGGATGATAACCCATAAATGGTAGTTCTGTACGACAGATCAATGTACTATTACAAATTACCCTACGATTTGTAAATAAGTACTCTTAAATAAAAACTTAAATTGTTTCATCACCTTCTTTTTATTCCCGACTTAACTGATTATGTTCTCAGTTTCTATGGTGACCAAATTATTAGGACTTGGCGAACCTAGAATTTGATATGAGCACTAGTTTTCAAATAGGTCTCCCTGTGGCTACTTAATTTAGAAAGGTACTTGGCGCACTGTTTTAATTTAGCGCCTTAAAGTGTACAATCACATTGTAGCACATCCTGCAGGTCAATTCAGATATAATTAGGTGGTTCTTTTTCTTTGTTTTGTTTCTTTGAGAAATTTGTTTGTTGCCAAAACTGCAATAAAATGGGATCTGGAAAAAGGTTCTTACAATTTCGTTTAAGCCTTTCCCCTACAATGATGAATGTAGATAAAGTTACAAATCATAAATACCATAATTTATGAGAAAAGAAAATGCAGTTGCGATACGAAGCTAGAATCAAAATTACACCGATTTATAATACATTATATCTATTTTACAAAAATAAAACAAATTTATGAGCTTTCAAGTCATCAAACTTTCTGTACAATCAAAGTCTGCGAATAGTTGCAAGGAACAGTTTATCTATTTATATATTACAAGGTTATTATACAGTGATCTGTGATCTGTGCATAATATATCTTCATTGTGCGAGTCTACATTATGTTGAGAAACCTGCATTGAACGAGACGCCAAATATGTTGATTCTAAGACAGATTTTCAACACAACATGGACGACTACAATTAAAAATCTATAATGTACAGATCATTGTATAGTGATCGTTTTATACGCCTAAACATATTTCTGATAATGCATTCTTTATATTTCAAAACGTCCTTCGTTGTCCATAGTCCGCCAAAGACGAGGTTTATTGAATTTATCACTGCTGTGTATAAGCAAGGACTCATACATTAACACATACAAGTCCCTTGAGCTTCTGAACAACAATTTATGTCATGTAAGTAGATGCAAATTACTACTTAGCATTCAAAATAAAGTAGGTTGCAAACATGAGATGATTATGATTATGATGACGATCACCATACTCTTTGTATTTGTGCTGTTGTTGTTATAATAACAATAATAAGAAGAATTATTATTATTATTATTATTATTATTATTATTATTATTGTTTTTTGTTGTTGTTGTAGTTGTTGTTTAAATTGTTGTACAGTAGTGGTAGTTGCTGATAATCCTGATGTTGTCATTAAAGTTATCAAGCCCTTAATATGATGATGCTTATTTCCTCCCTTAAATGTATTATCCTCCTGGTATGATGATACTTTATTAAATAAAACACCTTCATTTTACCATAAGCATTCAAGTTGTTAGTATCATTGTCCTTATTTATATCTACTAAATAATGTTAAGGAGAAATCAAATCATATTTTCGAAATATACAATGTAACTTTAAAATTGTAAATTCCGTGCATCGATTCTCGATTCTGCGAGTTTTGTCAACTCTACTTCATGTTGTTCTTAAAAACTTGCGTTTCTTTTGGAATGTGAATCATCTCTTGTTGTAATTGATGTGTCGTCAAAGTAAAACCAGCGTAACACTTCTTTAAGACTTGCTTCCAACGAAAGCGAAAGCACTTGTAAATCTTTTTCGCGACTGATGGCATACAGTGCACTAATCAATATGGTTGGATGAAATTTAAGTGATGTCATGCTTAACTACAATGATAGGAATTACTGTGAAGTGGATGCGTGATTGAGTAAGAGAATGAGTGAATGAATAAAGATTTTATATTTTTAGACGAACGAAAACGACGAAGACGACGTGTAAATACTTGGTCAAACATCTTGAACCCAATCCTGAAACAAGTCAGTACGAAATAAAAACTAACCAGGGGTTTTGGGTTTTAAATCGCTCAGTAAATATGTGTATGGCAAACGTGTTGCATCATCATAGGCAAAATTGAGCCATGGCTATCCCAACTGCGTAGCTAAAACTTGTACTTCATATTTGTCTCTGGGACTTTTAAACAACACCAAATAATGTGCATTGAGACTGATGGTGCGATGGGCTTTACTTTCTTGGAATAAATTGTATGTGATGTAAATACTATTTGCGTTACGATGATGGCAACTAAAGTTTGATTTATTCATCTTCATTTAACATATCAACGAAGATAACGAGATGAGTTTGTCTGGAGTCGAACACGACCCCATTGTCCTCGCGAGGAATATCCTTTACTAACCAATGTGTTCTCTTTGATTTACTTTGAGTAACAAATAAACAGAATGCCCCTCTTTGTAACACCACACGATGGTTTGTGGAGAATAATCGTGCAAAAGTTGTTTGTGATCGATCAAACGTTTGAAAAATTCGGTTTTGTCTGAACCGATAGATCCAGCAATAAGCAGGTTAAAGGGATGGCGAAAATACCAGGCGTCCCAATTTTAACTATCAGACATTTTGTTGATCACTTTGAAAACGGGCAACGATGCAGCCATCACTACAGACTTTTAAAATTCTGATACCCAACATGACCTTGTATACATGTTGAGGACAGGGTTTAATTTGAATAAAATAAGATACATGAAAACAATGTCATAGCAGCAGCAACCTCGAAAACAAATTTGTTGTTGTTGTTGTTGTTGTTGTTGTTATTATTATTTCTTTTGTCACAGCGCGATCCGTATGGGTAGTTCTTCTTGATGATAGTAGTGTTGGCGTAGATATTCACACACACATTGAAAAACCTCGGCATGGTGAGCTACGTATCATATCCAAGCATCGAATCCAAGACACTTCCAGTCACGTGGATCATTTCAGAGTAGAGTATGGTGGTGTAGATCACTAAAGACAAAACATTCTTGGTATGTGTGATGCGTCGACAAGGTGCAGTGAATCTCTTTATCGCAAGTGCATCCATCACTAATCGCAACACGTTCAACAAAATGATTTTCTCGTGAACAAACAAAGCTTCTGTCGTCATTGTAATTTTATCTCTTGATGTCTGTCGATAAATGGTTCAAAATTGGTCGGGAGGTAAATTAAATCAACGAAACATCCACTAATGCACACTACGCGTCTTCCCAATCTCAAAGGGGTATCTTCCTGTGAAGTTAATTCTTCTACGAACACTTTGTAATCCTTTGCTCTTTAATCCTTTGATTGGCATTCTCCCGCAGAATTCGGTGCAACACTGCATGCTGAAGTCGTGGAATGGCGAATGTTACAACGTTGTTGTCTTTCAGAGTCTGTCTACAATTTTAATACTTTCGCGCCAATCATCCTTCTTACACTGTTCAGATGCCAAAGGTAAAAAAATGTCTTTTTTGATGAAGTTTGTCTTTGACTTTCACTTGAAACCATACAAAATAGTTGTAAATGATAACTCGCAGCTATGAAGGTTGACTCTGAATGCACTCTTCTATTATTACAGTGATAAGAGTCCTTAGTCTCATTGTGGCCCGACCAAGTGTAGGTAGTGACAGCGCAGAGACCATTGGGCATGTTCTCCATAGACGGTGTCTTTATCCTCCATTTCTAGAGTTTAACGCCTCAACTGATACACTATTCATTGTCTTCTTCTCCGATTAACACATTTCCATTTCTAGTTAAAGCTTTGGGAGAGGGTCCTGCCAGATATTTTCTTTATTTCCCTTTGAACATATGTAAAATTCACAATATCCATGCAGCGTCACGGGAAACGTTTATTCTGCTCTCTTCAATGATTCTCCATAATAAGGCGGCCTGAGGGGTCTGCAACGATTGGTTTCAGTTTAGCTTGTGGTGTGAAGTGTAGGTTCAAACGGAGATAATGATGCCATCCATAGTTCGCACGGGGACAACATCATTTTTATGGTGATTCAAGACTTTGCATCGATATTGTCGTAGGGCACAGAATCAGACTCGTCTAATTTCTGTGTAGAAATGATCTTGTAGAGGAAAGGATTGTTCTTTCTTTGTTTATGTTTCCGATGAAAACGATATTATCCCTTCGATTCGCCTGTTTATACTCTTTGATAGCCGTAATGTACGATGCTGTAGTCGGGAAGTCGCACCCGTACCACTGCCCTTATTGGGTGAAACGCCAATGATATTCACGTGATGTCAAACCCGACATTGGATTGGTGCACGTTATGAATACTGTCGATGATTTTGGCAGCCGTTAATTGAACAAGTTTGCTAAAATCGATAAATATGAAAGATTTCAAACTGTCATGGGTGATAGAAAGTCGCAAACGATCTTGTTCTTCAGCCCAACAATGTTGTTTTAATGCCTCAACATCGAATAAAGCAAGTCTGTAATAAACGTGGCTACTTTCTCTGTCGGAAACTCTGACTTAAAATCCATGAGTCAGTCTTTGTATGCTGTGGTTCGAAATTTTCTGGAAGTCATCTTGCTCACCGGATGGATATGGAAATAATCGACGGGAGCTACAGAGCGACTTTTATTCTTTGATGATTTTGACTCAGTAGGATATGGTGATGGTATTGGAGATAGTGATGGTAGTAGTGGTGGTTGTTGTTGATGTGGCGGTGGTAGTGGTAGTGGTAGTGGTAGTGATGCATAGTGATGAGTCATCTCAATCTCGAAATCCTAACATCGCTCTCCTCGTGTCGGGCGACACAGAACGTTGTCAATATTGCCGTCGCCTCACTTCTGGCTTCCCAATAAAATGGTGTGATCGTCTCATGTCTGTGGAATTTCCAAGTTTCATTTGACTGTACTTATATGGAGACCCGACGTAAGACGGTTACACAGTTCAATGCAACTTGTTAGTTTGTTAGAACGAGTATGAGCTGGTAAGAATGGGGTATGTGTTTTTGTTTGTAAGTTCGACTGATTGTCATGATAACGTATCATACTCCTTCACTTTCTAAACATTGGTTTGTAAATGTGGATGTTGGCTTGTAAGAAAGAGTGTTTGTTTATAATAGTCAGAAGATTAACGTTACTCCCTTATCAATTTAGTATGTGTGTTTGTATGGATGACAACAACAAATACCCTCTCCCTTGGTATCTTTGATTGTATGTGTGTGTGAAAACAAGAAAGATCCCACATCTTTTCGCTTTATATGTGTGTTTGCATGAAAACATCAAAATATGGACCCTACCCTCTCCTTCTGTGCATGTGTAATCGTGTGTATATGTGTATATAAACAAATAATAGATCCTACCCACTCCCTTTGTATGTGTGATTGTGTGTGTGTGTTTGGAAACAAAAAGACCCTGCTCTTCCTTTCCATGTGATTGAGTATGTGTATTTATGAAAGCAAACAATACCCCTTGCCTTAGTATGTGAGATTGTATGTGTGTGTGTTTGTATGATAAAATAGACCCTACCCCTCCTTCATTTGTATCGGCGATTATGTATGTATATTAAAACAAAAATATACCCCTCCCTTTGTATGTGTGATTGTGTTCGTGTATGTAAAACATAATAATAGATCTCACCCCCCTTTCAATTTGTATGTGTTTGTGCGTTCTTATGAAGACAATATTAAACCCTATACCTTCCTCGTGTGTGTCTGTTTGATTTCATACACTATCAATTTATTTCTGTATGTGTGTTTGTATATATGAAGAAAAAACCTTCTTTTTCTACAAGTTTAAACATCCGTGCCAAAACAAGGATTACATTGGTGATATTTACCGTTCCTTCCATTTTTTGCACAGCTACGAATAATTTTTTTTTCTTTACAAGTTAAGACACTCTGCGCCTAAACGATCTTTATATTGAAGAAAAACAACAATGTACTTGTGTAATTATTTTTAATTTTTAATATTCTCTCTCTCTCACAGTAATAATAACACTGAATCAGGCCCCACAGAAACATTACGTCACATTTGTAACTTGTAACCTTCACCAACTTGATACAATGTTATCCTGGAATAAGGTGCCTTCTTATTGGTCTGCAAACATAGATTCGGAATTTCCACTATACTTTCCAAGTCTTCGGAATTTCTACTATTTGTACCGTCCTTATCTGTAATTAAGCCGTAATGTTACATTTTCATAGGGTCCAATAGTGCCCCAGATGTAATGTTAAATTCCCATAAGGTCACATAGTAACCTATCCGTTACAGGAAATTTCCAAAGCCCCCCCCCCCCGTACCTCCACGCACACACACACACACACACACACACACACACACGTGACATCCCTAATGTTAAATACCAACAGGCCCCCTATACCAACCGAAATCTTCCCGCATAGCACAATGACCCTCCAAAAATATCTCCATAGTGGGCCAACTTAAGTCCCCGTAGTATATCGACACACATACAAAAATATCCCATAGTGTTTCAGAACTTAGGTCACCAAGGTGTCCCTTCCATGTTAAATTTCCTTTGGTCCCCATAGTACATTGACCCTTTTTAACATGGAGTTCCCATTTGTCCCCATATTGTCTCCTATAACTATTTACAGCATTGATCTCTGGAATTTACTGACTGCTGTGAATTGCATTCAATGTTGAATTCAGCTCAGCAGTCCAGGAGGCTTTAATGTGTTTTCTCCATTTGTGATTTTAGTCTACTTTGCATATTAAAGGTTGGTGATGTTTAGTGTTAGTCACAAAGCACTTTGCCTTGTCAAAGAGATTTATTGGGTGACAGTGACTTATGCACCAGCTAATATGAAGTACTGTAACACTATTAATGAGTATTACCTTGTTATTGTAGCTTATTTATCCTTCTTTCATTCATGTATGTATATTAAACTATGCGTGTGAAGTTTGCTGATAATAGAGCTCCGTCTCGGCTTGACAGACTGAAAGACAGGTATCGGAAACTGACTGAAGGTCTCTGATCAGGTCGAGGATAAGTTCGAGGATAAGTTCTTCACCACCTGCTTTTTGCTTGTTAATTCAAGATTTCTCTAGATTGTCTTTGCGTCGGTCTGATTTAACATTACATGTTGTTCTCTCGAGTAGATAGTGATTATTTTACGACCAACAATCTTATTATATTCACCTTGATTTTATCGTCATTGTTGTACCGGCATGAAATATTCATACAGTATACAGTAAATGATTATAAAATTTCAATTTCTCGTGATTCTATAAAATGATTAAAATGATAATGGGTAGATTGGAATGTATGTATATATATATATATATATATATATATATATATATATATATATATATATATATATATATATATATATGCACAGGTATACCATATATATGACCAATTCCACATGTGTGCGATGTTGATGAATAACAAACAACACAGTCCAGTTACACTTTCAGCTGAAGAGTTGATGAGCTAACAGACTGATTGATCGCTCGCACACATGACTTCTGAGCTGTATGGCCATGACTAAGTTGACTGATCGCTTGGGATCACACTACATAAACTGAGGGTTCGTTGTGTTAGAGGTCCGATCCACGTCTTTCGTCTCCTTGTATAAACCTGCTGCATGATGGGGAGTGCGGGGTAGCCGCATTACTATGGCCGACTGTGTTGATGGACGTAAAGGAACCGTTATATTCCCTCAAATGCTAAGAACTATCCTGACATCCATCTTATGTATACCATATTAAATACTTGTATCCAAATCAGACACTGTAAGATGATGAAAGCTCGTTAAAAACTGCTTTCACAGACCTTGCATTTCACCTATACAAGGTCGGACTTTCACCGTTTTTATTGTCAGTTTTTCTTTGTTTATCTATAAAAAAAACCTTGGCAAAACAGCCCTAATTATATTTGCATAATTATACAAGACAAATATTCAATGTCAATACATATGAGCAATTTAACAAAATTATAATCTTTACAGGGGCTGTACATTTTTACTCTGAGTAAGTTTTGTACGAGTTTAAACTGGAACACTATACAATTTGGTATCTGAATTTATCTTAATATCTTCAAACAATATATGAAATACAAAATCAGATTACAGGTACTTTATTTCACATTTGAACATTACAATGCAAGAGTGCAGCATCCTTTTCTTATTCGACTAAATATATCTAGCGCAGCTTACATCCCCCCCCCCCGCACCATTATTTGAGTCATCGTATTGTAAGAATCCCTAACGGTTATTTAGTGTCCTTCACGTTCTTTTACACAGGAAGAGAGGGAGTTTTGTGAGAAGGGATCAGAAGTATGAGTGTATGTGTGTTTCGGGGTGGGGAGAGTTCATATTATCGACAGAGAGTCGAGAACAATTTAACAATATTTGATGAATTGAAAATAAATTCTAAAAAATACAGAAATAAAAGCTATAATTATTGTCTACAATTCGTTTTCTGGAATTCCAATATACTGGATTGGAGGAGAATGGGAAGCTGTCAGGGTGTGATGGGAGACAACTGTTTCAATTTAATTTGGAATAAATCAATGTTTTCTGCTTATTTGACATTGTATGGTGCTATTTCTCTTCATTCAAAATATACTAACATGACTTTTTGCTTCTCAGTATTTCGAATTCTGGCGCTGACTGTTCTCTTCAGTTGTCTGGCCAGCGCATCCCTATTTATAATCTTCCCTTGAACACCACGTGACACAGTTCAACCAATTGCCGAAGGCACGGCAAACCAATCAGAAATCAGATATAATTATAAAATTGCTGCGTTTTGTAAGTAAAAGAGTATAACTCATATTCATTTAATATGTACCATATTTATCAAAATAAAATTGATAGAGGCAAAGGATTCAAAATAGTATCAGAGTCATTTTGACTCTAACCATCGTCATTAAAATACCAAGTTATCATCCTGATAGATAATGTTCACATTTTGAGCAATTATATTTCAGCCTATCATTTGGATAGGAAATATTCATAGTACTATTTGAGTAATTATTTCAGCCTATCATTCGGATAGGAAATGTTCACATTACTGTTTGTGTAATGTGTAATCTATCGCTTTAATAGAAATATGTCATGCTGCTGTATGTGTGACATAGTATATCACACGAGCTTGATTCAGTCAGACATTGTTATAGGGGTAGAGAAATTTTGAATAATAAATTCTTCAGCGTATTCTGTTCAGACAGTATAACTTATTAGAACGGTATCAGATTAAAATCAGACATTGTACACTTGTATTGTTTCATTCTTTATTCTTGTAAATAAATTTGTTTGCTTGAAATCAGGCCTTGGTCCCTTCATTAGTTGTATCTCATTCAGTCACTACTGTAACAAATGGTAAAAATTTGCTTTACTTATATTCAAACAGCTGCAGCATTGAAATCCATGCAGGTACATTAATAACCACTGAAACTGAAAATCATCAGCTAGTGACCTTAATCAGTTTGTTACCTTAATGAACACGTTCTGTTTCAGCCAATGGAAAACACAAAAACAAACATATTTTTAAAAAGTTAAGAAGAGCACTGCCTTCTGACCGTCCGTGGGCTATAAATTGCGCGTGGAGGTCAGACCTGATCTACACGTTTAATAGTCCTGCTTGTCCCTAATCTTTCAAGTACTTTAACAGAATCACTATATCGATAGGACCACTTGGGCATCTTGGAAAAAAGTAACACGGGAACTCGGGTAAGTTAAAGTTTGAAGTTTTTACTGACCTGAACTATTAACTTCATTTTTAAGTATACGGTACAAAATATACAATAAATAGTATGATTACATGACACAGAAGAAACCGTATTTCAAACGATGTACATACTATCAACACGTCTTTCAAACTTTGTACTCACACTATTTCCCATAAATATTAAAATATTCACACTATAATTTTCCCTTAAATAAATCAAATTATATACACATAAATAACATAGACAAAATATATTTGACCCAGATCTTAATTGAGAGTACATATCAAGAAATTACACATGTCTGTTTTGTAATTTGCTTGATATAGGGTTGCTGATTTTTAAAATATACTTTCCAAATGTACTCACTTACATTTATACTTATATTCATGAATTCTTACCCACCTACCTCTCTACGTACCTACCTATCTACCTACCAACCTACATACATACATACATACATACATACATACATACATACATACATACATACATACATACATACATACATACATACATACATACATACATACATACACACATACCTGTGTTTATCCGATGATAAACCCATACTTGATTAGCCCATGCACTCCCCCCACAACAAAAATTGACAGATCTTTAATAGGGACATAAATGTCTGATAATATAGCTACCCCTCTTTTTTATTTTATTTAGCTGAACCACTGTCCTTATCATGAATGAAAAAAATACTGTGATTGCAAACTAGCATACATCCAGACTAAACAAAACGGTAATATAAAAGAAATGTAACACAGTCATGGTAACTGTTTATTTTGCATTCTCATTCCTAACGAAGGAAGCTCAATCCATAAGTTGCTGGGAAAAAAATGAGGCAACGATTTTCAACAGCCAATGTACTATATTGCGTACCTATATATATATATATATATATATATATATATATATATATATATATATATATATATATATATATATATATATATATAGAATGGTGCTATTCTAGTTATATATATATATAACTTTAGTCTTGTGAAATTTTAAATTAATGATGAAAGACATTTTGTATATTTAAGACCACTCATCTGTATTTTACAAGACTTTTCAACAGTTGTTGTAATGAAAGTAAAGTATTTTCATTGGTTTGATAAACGTTTTGTATATATGGGTTTTAGATATGAACACTCAGGCATTTACAGATTTTAACGGTTTTGAAAACCATATATTATCAAAAAAGCTGTAACAACCAGATGGGATCTTTTTACAGGATGTGAAAAAACACAAACGTATAAGTTCCGAAAGTTATCTAAGTTTATGTACATTTTGATTTGAAAATTATTATTAATGCCAGAACGGTATTAAAGCTAACGATAACACCAAGTGAATTCTTATCCAATGTATATGTATCAGTCTGAGTTGCCTAGAGATCAGACGGGCCACTTTATGTGTAAACAAATATATATATATATATATATATATATATATATATATATATATATATATATATATATATATATATATATATATATATATACATGCACACGAGGGATATTTAAAAGTTCTGAATATTATTGCGCAGTACAACAAAGTTCTTTATTAGTGAACAGAATGTAAGTGCATCCCCTCAAAGTACTCATGCACCTCGATACACTTTCTTTGTCTGATTATTCAATTATTAAATACCATTTTGTATTCACTTTTTGGTACGTTGATCAGTGTATGCCGGATTTGCATTATATCTACTAGGCATTTGATTCTTCATTAAGATTAATCCGTACTTTGAAAAAGAAGAACCAAAAACAGTCAAAACAGAAAATCTCACGATATTTAAGAGGAATTATTCTTGTCTTAAAGTTACAATATTTAAGAGTGAGATACATACAAATAATAGATTACTATATATGTATATACTAATATATATATATATATATATATATATATATATATATATATATATATATATATATATATATATATATATATATATATATATATTCCTCCTCATTATAGATAACCCAAATAAAGATTGATGTGTATTTCTGATTCCTTAAATTAAAATACACTCACGCTTTAAATGTGAAATAAAGCAAGATAAAAAATCAGAATCATCATCAAGCAATTTTATATCAACAATTGTCATATAATATTAATATTATACACATAAACCCGCTTAACCAATACAATCTGATGTTAAAGTGATTTATCGATGCAGCGTAGTTGACTAATGCATATAAAATGAACGTATCGTACGATCATTCATGAGATCCTTCCTAAGACAGTTAACAGGATGAATCTCCCAACGTATGATACGTATATCGTCAGCAGTTTCACGCAGCAATCTAAGGTATGTTCATGATTATTCTTATTCTTCGAAAACTGATCTGATGAAGTACCTTGAAACTGATTACAAAAATTGAAAAATCGATCGAAAATGTGATTTATTTTTAACACATTTTGTTATTACAGTGAAACTACCCTTATCCTGACACTGCTGGACCAAATATATGTTTGCGGATATATGGAGCTAGCTAGTATACAGAGGTTTTATTAGCATTGGAATGGCTTTGGAAGGACCAGAATATGTGGCCAGCCTGCAGACGGTCATTGGTTTACAGAGGGACCGGTTAGCAGTGGGACCTGGTTACAGGAAGACCGGGTTAAAGAGAGGCCGGGTTAGAGAGAAACCGGGTTAGAGACGGAACTGGTTACAGAGGGACTGGGTTATAGACGGGCCTGGTTACAGAGGGAGCGGTTTACAGAGGGGACGGGTTAGATAGGGACGGTGTTACAGTGTATCCAAGTTACATAGGGACAGGGTTACAGAGGGAGCGGATTACTGTGTCTGTGTCTGTGTGAGTCTATGTGTGTGAGTGTGCGTGTAAAAGGCGATAGATAGGGATAGAGGATGAGTCAAATTAAACCCATTTATGGGATTTTACATTGTTATGAAAACATAAGTGTGCCTTAGTACACAATATGAAACATAACGAAGTTGTGACTTTTGCACGATGTTAACGTGGCGGCTCAGGATCCAACATGTGTACAGGATTTTGTGGAATTTTCAAGCAAGTTAGACGGTTATAATTCGTTCCAAGCAGAAATAAAAGTGGTGCCTCGATTAACGTCACCAATATACTAGCTGTCATGCAACAGGGCTATAATTTACTCGGCTTTACGGTATCGGACCACGATTTTTCTTTAGTAAGAGAACCAGTCTACTCGTGGGGGAATAAAAAATAGAGTACTCAATATTTTGAGATGCACCTATTGGCTTGTAAAAGGATTTAATTTTTTCCATTATACATTTCATAAACTTCAATCTATTTACTATAGTTGACAACGCAATGTTTACTTTTATTTTGATATCCTGTATTTAATTTCCTACTGACAATATTGCATATGGACTCTTGGTGCGAGGCTATGTTATTAGCTGCAGACCAGGCAGTTCCCTGTTTAGCAGCACGAGGCGCAAGAAATGCTGAGAAACACCTGTTTTTCAAGGCTGAAAAAATTCTCTAACTCTGATTAATGGAATCATGTGTAGTTTGTATGCCAATCTAATGAATAAATTCATTTAAAAAATATATATATTAACATTAAGTTCTATGGGAATTAGGTTAGTGGTCCGATTCCTTACACTCAGCCCTCCCCCTCCCAAATAGGGATGGAACGAGGACGAAGGAATGCGCTCGACTATCACGGGAACCAATTTGCAAAGCAAGTGGAAATGAACATTACCGACTGCACAAACCTACTAGATTTTTGTTTAGAAATGCAATTTTTATACATCATAATTATAATTACAAATTGACACATAGATACCAAATAGAGAGAAAACCGCTTATTCTTGGATCCCACATTGTATGTATGGTTACATAATTAGATGAAATAAATGTGTACAGAATAACACAAATATAATCCAACAGCTTATAGATTGATACTACGGTACAATTCAAAACATTTTAATCAAACCCTTGCCGCAAGTAACGGTACCTATCACCCACCTCTCATGCACCAGTGCTCTAATTCAGCCATGCGCCCACCCCCCACTAAAAAGGGGATGGAACGAGGTCGAGGGAATGGGCTCGAGGTCCAAGAGAACCAACGCACTAGGAAAGTGGAAATTACATTTAGCTAAATCCACAAACACAATGTAATTAAAAATGCAAGGTATATACGTGAAATTATAATTACAAATTGGCACCTATATACCAAACAGAGAGGAAAGCGCTTATCCCCAGATCCAACATTGTCTGTATTGATATATTATATTAAATGAAATGATATAGAAAATGACACCAATATAATCAAACAGGCTTGAGAGTTATAGAGAGCTGATTCGTTCCAAGGAATAATCGAACCCGTATTGCGAGTAACTGCATATATCGCCTAACTCTCATGCAATTGCTCTATAATCCACTCGGACATGCACTCATCCCCAAAAAGGGATGGAACAAGGTCTGGAAGCAAATTCTTAGGCAAGTGGAAATTAATACTAGTCGAATGCACAAAACCATTGGATTTTTTGTATGTTTGTAGAAATGCAAGGTATATGCACACCATTATAATTACAAAATATACACCTATATAGCAAGCAGGGAGGAGAGGACTTATTCCTCGATCTCGCATTGTCTGTATGATATGGACACACGATGATATGAAAGAAATCTATATATAATTACACCAATATAATAAAACAGGATATAGTTACAATTAATTCCAAGATGGAATCGAACCTGTGCCGCGAGTAAAGGCACCTATCTCCGAGAACTAACCACCAGCACTAATCTACTCTGCAATGCGCTCAGATTGATGTATGTGTTTGTCTTGACATCAATCGAAACAGATGATTTAATTTTATACAAAGCTTTAACAACAGGTGCCATATCTAATGAAAAACGATATGGAATTGCGAAACGAAATTTGAAGCAAAGTCTTTCTGATTAATAATAAATTAAATATCCATTATTCACACACAAAAATTGTTAAATGCACACATCAAAGAACAAACGCTTTCAAGTAATCAAACTATCTGTACAATCAACCTTCTGCTAACACTTATTAGTAATAGTTGGCATTTTTACTTACATATATATATATATATATATATATATATATATATATATATATATAAGTGTGTGTGTGTGTGTTTATCTCGATACAAGCACCCGCACTACAAAACATACATGACGCAGCTTTTTGTTATTGGCTGGTGAGCTTCACCTTTCTCCATGCCAATTTATGTTTCACATTTAGCAATATCAGGGAGCGTTCTACCTCTTGAAGACCGGGGTCCATTCCTGCTTCTAATACACAGGTAAACAAAAGATTAAATGTTTGCATACATACATACATACATACATACATACATACATACATACATACATACATACATGCATACATACATACAGTGCCACCTGAAGGCCATGCGTTGATAAGGTATGCCCTGTTGTATTAGCGGATCAGTAAACATCACTCAAAAGCACAGTGGAAATTTAACACAATGGACTTGTGGCGGAACTACTTTCATTCATTCATACATACATATATATATATATATATATATATATATATATATATATATATATATATATATATATATACGCATGCATACATACATATATATATATATATATACGCATGCATTTAGATACATACATACATACATACATACATACATACATACATACATACATACATACATACATACATACATACACAATCATATATACGAATAATAAGTTGTATTTCAAAAGTAGAAATGTTGAACTTGTGCAATTGTTGATTTAATAGAGACATGCTTTGTGTGTATTGCTGAAAGTGAACATTTCTGTAGATAATTAAACAATACACACATTTGTGTGGAAAGATGCGACCAACAGAGACGCCTGATTACTTATGATTTCAAATTATGTGAAACTGTATTCATTTTGATGGTTAACACCCCTCTGATGATTTGCATTCGGTTGGATCTCTATAATATCTGAAAAAGCTCACGCAATGGTTGTTCATACTGTGCAAGGGATAAGCAATGTCATGTATCACTCAATTTGCATCACAGTTACATATGTCTAAGACATAATGCATTCCTCTTTTCTTCTTTTCATGCCATTATGATAAAAATACTCACAAACACGTTTTTTCCCTTGGGCGTATGCATAGGCATGTGCTTTTTCTGCAGCTGCTGACATTGGATTCCAGTTATTGTTGTTTTTCAAATGTTCTACAATCTGAAATATGACACTGTCTGATGTATTCTTTACGATGTTAGGTAGATTTTCCATTGTTAACCTGCAACGCTCATCTATCAACATGTCATATATGTCTTTTTTCCCGCGAACATAAGCCTCTTCTAGGGCTTTAGAAGCTCTGGGCGAGTTAGAGTTCCATTTTCCCTTTCCTTGTAAATGTTCTATCACTGTAAGAACAGTATGATATGTCGTATTGATAACTACTTCAGGGAAATGTTCCATACTTAATGACGCTTTCTCTGTGACAATCAATAAATTGATAATGTCATGTTTTTGATGTATAAACGCCTGCAGCAATATTTTAGACTCATTTTCGCCATGAGGATTCCACTTCTTCTTCTTTTTCAAATGTTCTAACATGTTCGTAATAACATCACAAGAAGCTCTACTAACCACGTCATGCACATTCTGAAGAGTAAGTGAAACCCCTTCATTAATCAAGCGATCACAAATCTCTCTTTTGTCTCTGAAGAAAGCCCACTTCAAAGCTTCGGATGCGCCCTCTGATTCACTGTGCCATTTGCGTTTCTCTTTTAAATGAAGCATCGTTTCCTCAACAGCTTTGTCTGATGCTAACTTGACTACATTTGCAAAATCTTCCATGGTTAAGGTAATGTTTTCCTTGGTAAAGAGTTTAAAAAGATTATACTTTTCTTGCTCAGCAGCATAACGCATTGCTTTGAGTGCGCTGTCTGACAGAACGTTCCATTTAAAGTTTTCCTTCAAATATTCTATTACAAACAAAATTACAGTTTCTGATGATGTTTTCCTTACAATATTTGGCAAATTGTCCATAGTTAATTCAACTTCATTCTTGAACAATGCATCACAAACTTCATATTTGTCTTGTACCAGGGCCCACTCTAAAGCTTCAGACACAAGGTATGATTGAGTATCCCATTCATTATTGTCTTTCAAATGTTTGATCACCTTGTTAATGACAGTGGAAGATGAAGTCCTTGATATGATATTGGATAAAAACTCAAGCCGCAGAGTTATTCCTTCTCGGATCAATCGATCGCGGATGTTATTGGTCTGATGTACAAATGCCCACTCAAGAACCTGTTGCGCTCCTTCGAACATGGGATTCCATATGTTCTTGCTCTTCAAATGGTCTATTACCGCCTCGATTATATTATCCGTTGCTTGTCTCACTATATCAGGTAGATTCTGCATCTTTAGTGACACTCCTTCGCGCATTAAACTTGTATAAATGTTGTGTTTCTGCCCTATAAAAGCCTCTTGTAAAGCTTCAGTGGCACTGTAAGATTGTGAATCCCATCTATCATTATATTTCAAAATGTCTATCAATTCAGCAGTGTACTCTGGGTCATATTTAACAACAAAACATAAATTTGTTAAAGTTGGTACGATTCCATTGTCGACCAGAAGATGAAACAATTCCTTCTTCCGGACAAGATTACACTCTGAAGAGAATATTTGCATGGCTGCAGCTGCTTCAGCTGCTTCAGGTTTCCACACAAACGTGTCATTCAAATGAACAATTAGTTTTTCTACAGCTCTGTAGGAGCAAATTCCCACCAATTTAGGAAGCATATCCATATCCATGTCTACGCCGTCTCCTATGAGCATGGTTGCTATCTCAAATTTTTCTTCTTTGTAAGCAATGCTTAGAATTTTGTTTAATTTACTTCGACCTATTTCCCCAACGCACTCCTTTTCAGGTTGCCAAGTTCCTATTGACTTTAAATGATTTACTACCTCCAAAAAGGCTTCTCTCTTGCCTTTTCTAACTATTGTTTCAACACTGTTATGGCCCACTAATATCCCTTCCTTTAATAAACAATTAATCACGGTCTTGCTCCTGGTGATAAAGGCCCTGCACAAAGACAATTCCGCTAAGTCACCTGATCGATCAAATGTTCCATTCTCTTTCAATTTTTCAATAATATATTGTATGTTTTCAAGCTTGTCATGTCTTGCGGCGTTACACAAACAGACAGGGGTCAGAGGCGCATTCATGTTGACTAACTTGTCTGCTATGTCAAAATGCCCATAATACATGGATAACTCTAATAGATCCTGTTTCTCGTGACATTTCCAACAAGATAATATGTTTCCACAACCGCAAGATAGGGTGTCTATAAAATGTTTCAAGATCAGGTCAACTGTCGTTGAATCCCTTTTCAAAACGTACTGGAGAAAGGTTGAACAATATCCATATTGATTTGTATTTGAGGTCCTGGTCGGATTACACGCGGCATTTCCCAAGAAACGTTTAATATATTCTGAATATCTGCTGAGATGTTCTCTTAACTTTATGACGAACTGTGTATTCCTCATGAATGACGAATTTGCGACTCTCTCAATATTGTTTTTCTCAATAACTTCATATATTATCCTCTCCGCTAGCAAACTCTGTAGTGAATCAGGAATATGGACTTGATATTTAGATGAATTATTAACTTCTCCATTATCAACTTCTCCAGTCCATAATCTCTGAAACAAAAAGTCGGAGCTACAGTAATTGATAACAATGTTTTTGACTCGGTCCCCAAGCACCTTTCCAACGGCTTCGTACAATGTAGTATGTGTGAACATGATATTGTGCCCTGATTGTGCTATGTATGTGCCCGAATAATGACGAATTTCATTCCTAATAATTTCAATTGGGGGATTGCTTTCTGGAATACATAGAGCACGAGCAATATCATTCAACTCCTTTTCGTTTGTCCTTTGTCTAGTGTCCGCGAAGTTTATTTCCTCTCCAACATATCCATTGCTACAAAAGAGGAAAGCAAAGAGCAGTATCCTGCGTTCAATATCCGTCTGGATATGTTGCATAAAGTATTCCTCTGGTTTTTTGAAAAATTCTGGTCCTTTATGAAATAAATAATCCTCTCCGGCAAAGAGACAGCAACACTGAGGAAAACCAATAAGACCTTGAAAATTTTTCACGCACTCAGATTTCAAATCATTACTCATATACCTTGACTTACTTTTCAACTCCTTATCCAAAAATCTCAGCTTATCTTTGCGTTCGAGTTTGTAAGATGACAAGGTTTGCAGCTGATCAGGATAAAAGAACTTGACCTGCCCTAAGCCAGATAAGGCCTCCGATGGTATGTGATTTCTAGTAGTAATAATAACCTTCAATTTTCCCTCATCAAGATACTTCACGGTGTCCTCTAAGAACATAGACCATTCTTCAAGACGACCACGATCTAGATCAAAACGGCCAAAGATGTCTTCTATCATAACCAAATCTACAGAATCTACGTCGATTATTTTCCATTCAGATGGCATCCTGATAATAACTCGACGCTCTCTTTCTCCAAATTCATCCATAAGATAAAGGCCTGTTGTCGTTTTTCCCTCCCCGGGATTCCCTTTCAAGGTGACATAATTGTGATTTTGCAGATGAAGTGAAGCTGTCTCCGATTGCTTTGTTAATATAAAATCCGTCTTTCTAAAGGAACCAAGAAGATTTTCGGTTGATCCTAAAAAATTTGAGAAAAATAAAATAACTATAATTGAAAACTTGCATGCAATATTGAAAAAGAAACGAAAACTTCAATCAACAATAACCATTGGGGCTATATTCTGATATCATAACTTTTTTGGCTCAAAAAAGGAACTTTTGGAATAAAGGTAAGAGTAACAATGGAAGCTATTTTTTAGTCCAGCGCGACTGAATTAAAGTTTTGACCAAATGCACTACTGTTTTATTTCAGATTTTATATATGGCCAATTAAGAGTCGATACAAAATATCTAATGCTTACAGACTGCAAGAAGATTTGTTTTTCTTATACAGCGTGTTTGGTATATTTCTTTTGAATTAAAATTTAGAAAGGGAGTGTCATACATTTTCAAATTGTATACTTGTAGGAGTTCATTAAGCCGGTAGTAAAATTTTGCGAAATGGTTGCAAAATTATTTTTAAAATAATATTGCACTTTAGTATACAGCATACAGAAAATATATTTATTACGTCGGGTTCAAGTGGTTTGATCTAATATTTCCTTTTCAGTACTAATATTATACATATGATGATTCGCGTAAAATGAAAATAAAAGTACGTTTCTTGTAATGAATTTCCTCCATGTGTTCCTAGGAAAAATACACGGGCTTGCAAAGATAGAAAACGTACATATATTACATACGAAATGCAGCACTCAGCATGGCATTTTTACCACTATTATTCTCAAAAAAGGAGAGAAACTTCCCACTACATTTACCCACGTAACACCAATTACCCCGTCCTCCAACAAACTACCTTTCTAAACATTGAATATCTTTCTTTTGTATTGAATTGGTGTTAGCTTTAGAAATCAGGCCAATACAAATCGTGGAATGAAATATGAAAGAAAAAGGGAAAAGATACACAAAACAAGAAAGATGCACAGAATTCACAAATACAAATTTATATGACTGTTAACATGCAGCGGCAAAAGTCTTTAGACTATACTAGAAAGCAGTTATAAAAACATATATAGAGGATCTTACATAAGTGCTAATTCCAAATAAATTTTATGAAACGAGTCGAGCTTTGGCGGGCAAAAGATTGAAATTATTCAACGAGTTTCATACATTTCATTTAAAATGAGCACAAATGTAAGATTATATTTATTACATGACGAAAAATACTGATTTGATTTGACCAAACTGTAGAATAGTATAATGACATGACCTCGAAATACACTCGGATGACTCGGTCGTTACTTCGTTCCTTCGCATAATATTATGACGTAATTTGTGACGTCATCAGGTGTTATTCCATGTGTTACATATATAGAGGATCTCAAATGGGTAATGATCTAATATTAAATTGATGAAACTCGTTGAATAATTTCCAGCTTTTGCCATCATTGGAAATTATTAAAAGAGTTTCATAAATTTAATATTAAATCATTACACATTTAAAATTCTGTTTATTACATATTTTTTATTTTACTGAAAATAGTTTAGAGAGCAATAAGAAGAAATAATTTCGTTTATTCTGGCTCAGACGTTGCACCTTTTAATTTTTGTGTGTAAAACAATAGTCCCAGACGCTAGTTAAATTAATAATTCACAGTTCTATAACCAGTAACATTTAAAAGCAGATTTTTGTACAAATAATAATTCAAAGAGCAATTGTCCTTCCAAATCAATAGAACATTTGACACAGACAACATCATTTTTCAACTCTGGATCTCTGATGGAAATACCTGTGTGATGTCACATAGTCGATTTGTCCAATTTCTTCTCAAAACAGAGTTGAATTTATTTACTTCTATAGATTAACATTTAAACAACGCTTGTCATAGAGTGGGGTACGTGTTACTGGTTTATGTCCTCCCCCCAGCCCTCTATCCATTGATTAATTGTGTTTGTAACGAGCCCCTGTGGGGTAAATTGGGCATACTCCGACAAACGTACCTTTTTTTTCCCAATGCCCCTTGGGCAATCGATTCGAAAAATGGCCGCCAAAATGTTGATAGTAATATTTTTAATAAAGTTCCAGAAGGCGGAGTAAGGACAATTCCCATAGTCGCAGCCAATCAGTAAAGTAATACTGGGCAAGAATTTCATGGGCTTATTTGGACGAATCAGATTCACATAAAGTGATATGTTAACACGTTGATATATCCAAAATATTAAACTGCACACACTATATGTAAAGCTTACCAGCTATGTGATAAATTAAAATTACGATATAGTTATATTAACGTAAATAACACAGTAGTTATGTGATAATAAAGTATTTGTACTGTAAAAAAGAAAAACCTCATTATTTTCATATGATTTGCAAATATACTGCACAAAAAAAGGTATTGTAGAAAAACCTGAACGTATTAAAAGAAGTATATAAACTGAAACATTCATGGAAGGATATAATATTTGGTATCAAATAGAAAAACCATCATTACAAAATAAATAATAGCAGATATCCGTTACCATAACATGATAAAAACACATCGATGAACACATGAAATGTCCTATATTGTATGGCGTAATTGCCTTGTCGAATGACTTAAGTGTATTTACTTTTAGATTTTAAAAAAATTACGTAAACGATGTCGTTAGAAGATGGAACGGTAACTAAACTGAACATTATATAAAAAGATAATGGAAAAGAAAAATAGCAACAGAAAAGTTAACGATTCATTTGCACTGAATATTTTTCAACGCATGGAGAAATACTGTACAAAAACTAAAAGAAGACATTGTTTTAAAAAATCTCCAACAGAACTCTATTTGATGCTAATGACCCAAAACATGCAAATAAAAATATAAATGCCAATTACGTATCCATTGAAACTGACACATTTTAAAACACCAAAATTCAAATAAGATGAGATGAGATTGAACAAATTTAAAAAATATTTGAAGAAAGCTTATTTGCCTATTTTTACATCAACATATTATTATACTGCACTATTAGCTAGGTGATCAACGTATTTTTAAATTTTAATATTTTAAAGGAGGGAATATATGTCGAATATTTATCTTAATCCCACTAAAGTGTATTAAAGTGAACAGATTTTAAGAAACAGGACCGTATGGAAAGTACAAATACTTCTGAGTGAATTTTGCATATGACGATTGTTTCAAAAAAAGTAAACCTTCTATAAACTTGTGCCTTGAAAATGTATTTTCATTATACGACTATAAAACGACATTATATGTCCACGTTGACAATATTCTTAACCTCACGGCTCTAACATAGTTTATAGCTTTCCTCAGCAGAGTAGTTATTGTTTATTGTTAATTAACAACCATAGCAACTTTCAATTTTGTAATTTTAATAAGACCACAAATATATAAACAGTAGGTGGAGGTCATAGATGTTCTGTTGATAGATGCTATGGGGTGTTTTCTGTATTTTGTTTAAGGTGGCAGTAGTAAGAAAAGGTGACACAACCCTAATATTTTGTAGGTAGCAGTAGTAAGGAAATATTATATTACTCATGACTCTCATATTCTTTGCTGCCCTAACTCATAAACACATCAATGGAAATAACATATGTTTGTGGTATAAACTTTCAAACTGTTTAGAAATTAAATGTACGATTTTTTTAAAAATCTGGTCTTAGATTTATACATCAAGCACTTAAGACACTTTTACTGCACATTGCATGCATTTGCAAATTCTTAGCATATAAAAAGAGATAATATTTCTTCAGATATTGACGAAAAATGATGCATTCGATGGATCGACAGCTTGAGCGATATATGGGGATACTGATAAACATGACATATTTGATTTAAATCTGATGCGATTACTCAACCGAAGGCTACTGTAATTTACATTATGCTGTTTTTATGCAATGCACATATGCGGTATTCATATATAGGCATTTTATCAGGAACCTGTGTGACTTGGATGACTCTTTAGATACAATAAAATACTTGTATGCATCATCGGTATATTTCGATCCTTTTTACTATTGTGTAAATTGAATTCTAATGTTTTTATATGGAAATTTGAGCATCTCCCAGATTTAACAATTTGTCCGTGCTACGTCATCAACTCTCGTCGAAATAAAGATAATATTAGTTTTAATCCTGAAAATTTAATTTACACCGTAAAGTGATGATTATGATTTTTTTATATATCTGAGGAGAATAGGTGGCATTGCAAATCTCCCTGTTGAATCTCCCCATGATTGTTTTAATTAGCTGCCATTTTGAATAAATCTGTATTCCGATTGTGCTTAAAACATCAATGATATGCAGAGATCCATTGCATTGATGAAACTAACTGATGTGGATTGTTGAAATTGTGCTTTAGAACTTCGTTACTTACTTATCATCTCTTTGAATTCTCTACTTTCTTTTCTAATTTCTCTCGAAGCTGAAAAGAAAAGAAAAAAAGAAAAAAAAAACACAAAATTTGTAAACAGCTGTACTTGAATCGTTCAGTTGAATAACACATAAGGAATTTAAAATCAATCGAACTCTTTAGAAAAGAACAAACACATGCTGTTTCAATATTCAGCAAATTGATTATATTAAAGGAAGAGTGTGGTGTCACAGGACCGTGATTCTAAAACAGTATGTTGCATGTTTCAGCAAAGGATGAGACGTCTTGTAAACTTAAGTGAAAAGTAACTGAAGGTCATGAAGGTAAAAAAATATTATTTTTATCTATTTTGTTGTCTTTCACTTTCGATTGTTTGCAGAATGAAATATATGTAGCCATGCAGGAAAAATATGTAGTGATAAAATGATAAAAGCTCAATATTATACAATTGGCTAAAGACAGACTATCTTGCTGATATCAAAGTTGAAAGTTTCGTCTCTGGCATTCCCTGACCTTTGTCTTGAGGCCTCCTCGAACGTTCTTCGTTTATCTCAATCTGTTTCTTTAGCATTTTTGTCGTTGATTCCTGAGTACCCAGTCGGTCTTCCATGTGGTAAAGTTTGCGTTCTATTGTTTCCAATGCTTGCAGAGCTTTATTTATATCGACCTCGAGAGTATTTTGCTGATGTCCCAACCCAGCGAATCTACATGGTACTGCTTCCGATGCTGTTTCAGTACTGTTCGTATTAGTCGGTATCTCAGATTTCACGAAACTACTGATGCCTTTCAAAACATTTATCAATTTCCGTATGTCCTCAACACCACCCTTAAGTGCGGGACTAGCGTCAGTTGCATCTTTTATTTTAGTGTTTAGCGGACAATTCATGTCGACAATATTTTTCTGCAAAATCTGTAAGGAATTCTGGGCTTGAGAAAGCTCAGTTTGTAAAACTTCAATAACTTCATCTGTGTCGTCTTTGTTAGGAACCATGAAAGATTTTATATTAACTACATCCGTCTCCAAGATCTCCAGAGTTTTTCTTGCTTCTTTGAGTTCACTTCCAAATGTTTTGATTAATTCATCTGTTTGTATCTGAACAGACGTTAATCGACGTTCAACATCTCTGATATATTCCCTGCGGTTATTATGTTCATTTGTATAAGCCAAGCTTTCACGCAGAGTATCATCAATTTCAGCCAATCGTCTCTCAATTGCCCGAATACTATTCTCCGTCTCTTTTTGGTGTGTTAATTGCTGCTTGACATCATTTAAACACTCTCCAAAGCTCTTTACGTGTACCTCCGATTCCATATTGAAAAATGCATGCACAGGTAAATCTCGAATCTGCAACACATAAAGGGAGATAATATGTGAGACTACTAATCACCCCATTGTATCAGAATTTAAAAAGCACACTAATCCTAAATGCATACTAATCCTTATCCTAAATGCATACTAATCCTAATCCTAAATGCATACTAATCCTAATCCTAAAATGCATACTAATCCTAATCCTAAATGCATACTAATCCTAATCCTAAATGCATACTAATCCTAATCGCAAGTATCAAAATACGAGCTGAAAAATAAACTTGTGAGTACAGTATCCTTTTAGACATTTAACGATCGAGACAAAAAGTAAGAATTTTGTTAAATAGCTCAACTTTCGCTATAAATCCAGCCAATCTTCTTTTGGCCTCTAGACAAATTTCTAGTCGACTACAAAACATACATTTAGCAACGTGTTATTACCAAACTTCACAATAAGAATGTTCGAGTTAGTTAAGGTCAAACTTGCTTTATATATGGAAAATCTACATTGCAATATAGCTCTGTTACCATGTACAAGGGCTGAGCAAATTCCATAGCCCGACGTCCCAGACTATTCATTTTCAAAGTCGGTCAGGTAACATTTTAGAAATTGCTAGTCCAGGACAAGTGCTTTTTGCCTATTTTAAAAAAGTCAGACAAGTGCCTATTGTCATGTCATAATTATGTAATCGACCTTTATTTGGCCGTTCATGTCCTCTGGACGTATTGAATGCTTGATTTAACCCATATCCATGTATTTATTTACATCCAGTATCACTATTACCTGTGGTCATTGATAACTCTTGCATGTGCGCACGGTATTTTACCGCTTGACTGCATATTGAGCTAAGCGACTAAATTATTGGTCAATCAAAATACGTGAGACAAAACAAAGCCGGTATGATTAATTGGCAATGTTTTAAAACGGCTTTCTTATATTGTGCTTACTTTGGGCAGATCATCAAGAACGACTCACCTGTGATTTTAATCCAGCGAATCAATCCAATTAAATTAATGTAAGACACTTTACCGACATTAGTGTAGGCTTCCTTTATGAACTGATTCAATGCCAGTGATGATTCTTTAATTTTTAATTGATTATATGGAGGATTAACTTCCACGTCCGATATTGCGTTTGAAGCGAAACAATTACTCTAATTAAGGAGCTGTCTCATTTCATATTTAAATATCAAAAATGTACGCTATGATCACTTTAGAAGTAGTTGTCAAGCAAGGTGATATTTACTATGTGGATAAAATGACTTTACTAAATTATTTTTTCAACGAAGTTAATTAAGGAAGAATCGGAGAAGGAAAACTAATGTGAAAGTGGAGGGGTAAAACGTAAGACTGCCACTGAATATGAGGTAAATATTTCTCCAAAGAGACAGACACCAGCCACAGAGGCAACAAAAAATGTCAAATATGACACTACTAACAGACTGAGAAATTTTCAGCTACATTGGGTTCCATTCTTGCTGATGGAAGTACAAATACAGATGCTACTGTATTGGAGCAAGAAAAAATGCATATACGATACCAGGTCAATGTAAAACTGAAAATCTCTGATGTACCAAAATGTATAATAACAACCTATGTTCTTGAAAAATGAAATTCTTTCCAAGAAATAAATATGGTGTACATTATTTCGTTTGTTCTTTCTATAGATTAAAGTGCAAGCATATCATCAATCTTGACAAGTGATTTAAATTTGGGAGAAGTGAAAAGGTAGGTGGGACAAGTAAATTTTCTGAAACCACTTGTCCTGGACAAGTGGATTAAAACAAATTTGCTTAGCCCTGTGTACCCAAGCTCATAATTAACGTAGACTGACATGATGGAATTATTCATTGCAGCAAAACTTCCTGAGTCTTTCAAAGGCTAATGAAAAGTTAACCTATATTTGCAAACGAGATTGGTGCGAAATTATATCGGATTATAAGCCATAAAAGCTCTTGACTTGATACTAGCAGTAAGATTTGTCTATGTCAGTTTTCAAAAGAATGTGAAATGTTCAATAACAATGGAATTTGATAGTGGTAAGTGTCATTCAAAGGGTTCAGTGGCACAGCAATTTTATTTCAATACAATATATGTTTTTCTAAGCTTGTACAAACTGGGAGCAGTCCAACATTTTTCAGCTTGTCTCATATGTACATTTCTTCTGTAGAATTTTTGGCTATAAGTATATTGGATCCAGAAAAGAAACTAAACAATTCGAAATAGCTGATGATTTCAATCTCACAAAAATGTCAGATTAACATTCTCAAAGCTTTGCATGTAATTTTACATTAAAAACACAAAAATTAATAATTATAAACCTGCACAAAATGATGGAAGAGGAAACTATATTAATACTTTTTACACTTCCCATCATTCGGCTATCAGGCACATAGAGGGGGGGGGTCTTAGCACATATGCAACCCTACTTTGAGAAGTCTGTGAGATGCATTAAAACGACCTGTATTTGTTTCCCACAAATTTGTACAATCGTATTTCAAAACTGCAGGACTCATATTTGTAGACCTAAATCCCGACGCTGAAGCATTTTGAAATTATGTTTTTTCTGTCGTAACCTATATGATGCTGCCAAATACTTATTTCTGCATTTGTCTCCTCTCTGGACGAATTAAAACTCCACTGAAGACCTGTATTTTTTCTACATTTTTTCCATACATGAAAAGTATTATAACGAAACTTTGCCGAGTAACTGCGGATGAATTCATATCATAATGAATATATTTCCTTTACATCAATCAAATTTATTTATAATTATTCTCACACTATCGATTATAAAATGGTTTAAAATATAATATCAGATCCTAGGAACGAATACAGGTGTCGCGTGGTTAATAAAATGTTGAAAAATATTCGCATTTTCAAATTTTCAGAAAGAGCATATAAAAGCCTCATATAAATTGGATGTCACCAATATTCTTCTGATAATTGTGGTGCCATGAAAGCAGTACAGAAACTCGTTGACAGCATACGCTAAACAACGTCATGTTCCGTCCACTGTCTGCCAGTGATGATTGTTTTAAAATGAAAGCAGTACAGAAACTCGTTGACAGCATACACTAAACAACGTTATGTTCCGTCTACTGTCTGTTAGTGATAATTGTGTTGAAATGAAGCAATACAGAACATCACTGACCTAGTACATTAAACAATGTCAAGCTCCGTCCACTGTCTGACAGTAATAATTACATGTATGTTGAAATGAAAGCAGTACAGAATATCATTGATATTATAAACTAAAAAACGCCATGTTCCGTTCTATGTCCGTTAGTGACACAAGTGTTGTGCAGACACTGCTGGTAAAATAGTGTTACAAATGCATCATTCATTTCTTCATTTCATGAGGTGTATGATTTTACCTTCTTTATCGTACAAACTGCATCAATGCAACTACCTAGTGACTGTAAGTGCGTTTGATCTTCAAGAAGTTGTATCATTTGCTGTATAGATTGCGTCATTTTGCGATCAGAAAGTTTCATGTCACTCGCATGCATCAACTCATTGCGGGTTGTTGACACCTGAAAACACAAATAAGCATTTTTTGTTAAAGACGCCCACGCTGGAGCGTTTTGCGGTCACTCTTAATAAGGGTAACAAGTTCGTTGCATTTAATTCAAATGTCTTCATTGATCTTAAACTTAATTTATGACTGATGACTTTAACTATGAATATTATCTGCGAATGAACAATGACTTTAAGCACTATTTACCGTGAAACTATTGAAATATGGGAGAAATGAATGTTGCATTGAAGTCTAACGATTAAAGTAAGTCTTGAAAAACAACAATGATTTAATATCTTATCGAATTCACTGAGCGTTTCTAAAACACAAATCAAAATTTTTCCGTAAATTTGATTTTGGAAACTTTGCTGCACAATATTAAGTTCATTTTATCAACCTAGACAATAGACTACTTTCAGTGCCGGAAGTGTAGAAATGCATTGCACTTTTGTCGCAAGACAAAATGACCTAGACGCAAAGCGACCCTCATTTTGCTTTATTGCCTTGATATCGGTCACACTACATTCATCATGACATTTGCCAAACCTGTTGATAAAAATGTCCAAGAAAAAGGCTTACAACAGCCTTTGGAATCAAGGCACAAACTAGGGCATGTAAAACTGTGTCATATAGGTTCAGGGATTTTAGGACCCTACGTAAATTTGAAAGGAGTTATTAAAGCCAACTCCTTAACAAATAATGCAACTGTAGTTAATGTTTCAGCACTAAACGAGAGAAAAATATATTTTCATGTTGTTATAGTCAACTTCATTATATAATGTCTTGCCCTACATAACTGAAAACCTTTCAGTAGATGTTGATCTGCATGTAATTCAGAACTATGAATCTTTCATAGTGCAGAGCTGTGATAAGACATACCTCAGATACTAACATCAGCCCGCTTACGCCCAGTTTGCCGCTGAAATATATACACTTTGTGATTAGGCCCAACAAAGCTTGAGCATCAGATTCTCTTGGATCATTGCTTGTGTGATGGTGACCTCTCTGCATGAATATTTTGGCACACTCCCACGGATTAAGGGGCAAGGCAGTGACGTCAATAGATTGCCAGTTTATGTTTTTCGGATATCGGTCTTGATGGAAACATAATAATTCGTTCATCCATGTATCACACAGTCCTGAAGGGCATGGTCGACGAAATCTCCAGGCTGTTTTATCCCACAAGATGTCCGAGAAAGAACATGCATTACACCTTGAGAAACGATCAATTGTTCCTTTGCAGAGTTTCTGTACTATGGACTGATGCATGGACTCTATTTCTTTTAGTACGAACTCATGAAGGCCAGTTTTCGTATGTTGCAATGCAAGGGCCACCTTCAACCAATTAATAAAATCTGGATCTCGTACCTGGTCCGACAATGGTGGACTTGCAGTAGCCATTTTGTTCAAGAATGTGTTTAATTTGCTATAAAGAAACAAGAAATAGTAACTTTTATGTCCATTTAATGCAGCTTTTTATTGCATTTCAAAAGGAAAGATACAAATCATATCCTCTTTTTCTTCTGACACATTATGATGATGATGATGATAATGATGATGTTGATGATGATGATGATTATTATTATTATTATTATTATTATTATTATTATTGTTATTATTATTATTGACGTTGGCTTCCGTGAAGTGGCATGATGATTCTGTGCAAAAGTTGCACAGTTTTTACTGAATGTACGGCTTATACATTTCTGTATTTATAAATTACTTAACTATTTAAGGTATAGCGTACCACCAACCACACCAACCCGATCTTTTATGTCCAATATTAAGTCCACTATTTCCAATATTATACGAGATACATGATCTCAGGTTTATTTTATTCTCCTCTTCATGTATGCTAACATTTAGTTTGTTTATTGTATATTTTCGTTATTGCTTGTAACTACCATTAATATTGAAGAAACCAACTTCAGCATGAAAAACATTTCTAATACGTATAAGTTCTAACAAAGTTGAGTAGCTTCCATTGCAATAATTGTTTGTATCATTTATTCATTTATTTGGTGAAGGCAAATATATATTTTTATTCCAGAAACCCACAAACAATATCGCATATGGTTGAAGTTTGGTTAGATGATAGGTTATAAAATCCAGAGCATTTGGTATTCTTGTTGGAACTATAAACTGTATAGTAACCTTCAGGAATGACAGCAACCTTAGAACTGTTTAAACCTTTAAAATGAACACTTTCTTTGTTGTCACCATTCTCAGTCTTATCCTTCTTTAGCGGCATTTAAGTACAATTCAAGGTTTCAAAAACAATCTAGCACCAGCACAGTCTTTGTCTTCAGTCTTATTATTAATGTAATGTAATATGTTATTGGTTAATTCTTTAAAAACATTTTATATACCGTGGAAAAATCTTTTCTTTTGAAATCAGATGGATATAGAACCATTTGTGTTATTAATTGATTTGTTGACATAAATGTCTTCTTTTCGATGCTGTCCATTGTAACATTAGTCCCCACCTATGAAGATTAGGTTTAAATAGATAAAATTAAAACATCATATAACTAAAGTTTTCTCCTTTAACTTCTTCCCTTTACTTCTCTTACTATAAAATAATTTATCTTAGGAGTGATTGTCTCCTAAAATTATTTCTCTTCTAGCTTCTTTTTTTTTTCTTAAAATGTCTTCTTGTTGCTCTTTAACAACTTTCTTTTATGCTGATTATGTTTTTCGTTCTAATAGCATTCGTTATTTCTCCTATCTTATGTTCAATGACTGTCACATTAAATTCCCTATGCTTAGTCTCATTAATACTGACTACCTTGCCTCCTTGCCTTTTATATCATCAATGTTGCTTAACTCACTTATAGCAGAGGTTACTCTCTCATTATGTCGTAAAGTGTATTATGCATTAAATTTTCCTTAAAACATTTTTGGTACAAATTCCAGTAAAGTAATACCAAAACCACTAATGGATAAAGGAATAATAATTCCTGTTCCTACATAAGCTAAACCACGATCTGCAGCGTTTGTCTCATTCTCCTCGAAACAGTAGCCATGCTAATTTTAACTATTTCGAATCTCTGAAATGTTATTTCTTGAACTCAATCATTTATATTTCCTTAACTTTTTAATAATCGAAAATGAAGACTATTTTCCATTGTAGGATAGAGAGGTTCTAATAGAGATTGTAAAAGAGGTCAAGCAGATGATAAATTTCATACCAAACTTTACGTTATTTATTTTAGACATATGGACGTGAAATCTTTTGTACCTAGAGTTCACGTGCTATAAAATAACTTATTATTGTTATCTGGAGAAGTGCATGTCGAATGAGACACTCCTTGCTAAATTCATTAAGTGATATTTGAATAATAAGTTTTAAAATTCCTGATATATATATATATATATATATATATATATATATATATATATATATATATATATATATGTGTGTGTGTGTGTGTGTGTATGCACGTGCGCTTGATGGAGGGGTATGTCAATGTGCATAACTTATATTATTCCTAAAAGCTTCTTTTTAGAGGAGTCGACAATTTGAAAAGAAGTTTTCAGGTATGTTAAACCTAAGCTCATCATAAATATCTTTTTCAAACGCATGCTGTAAAGAATTGGAAAACTCTAGGCAAGGAATAAGAAGTATGGCGAACGGTCTCAATAATGTTGATTGTTTCGCTCATTTTTCACTCTTATTTCACTCTGTAAGTTAGTAAACATTTGCATATTTGGAACATATGTATTGCTATTTTGCGTCTTGGATGTTGGTTTGGTTACTGTTTAGGGTACTGTGTGAGATTCTACAGCTTGTGCTGCTGGGGCAACCTACATAAAACAACGTCAGTTTGATATACGTGATTTATTTGCAAGAGACTGTTTTAGTTTGGTGGTTTATGTGGGGTTTTTTTTTTCTTCTTTCTTTTCTATTTTTTCTTCCAGCTTGAAACGTTCAGCATTTAAACTTTCAAATTCCTGTGAATCATATTTCCAGGTTGTCTTCCAACTTTAGCATGTTTCGGAACTGTCAGCTTCTTAGAATGGGGGTCGTTCTGTAACGGAGAAGTTTGGGCAACCTAAGATCTATTCATTTATGCTCTTTTTTAAGTTTATTTTAATAGTTCTAAGTCTCTTTTTGAAACTATGCGCGGGTGTAAAATTAAAAACAAAGATAGGAAAGAATGTACAAAATGCATTTAGACAATGTTTTAAAGAAAGAAAACCAGATATCTCAAAGATCTTTTTGAATACTTCTCAACATTTTAAGCTAAACAGGCATCATCAGTAGAGAGATTAAATGGAACACTAAATACTAGTATGCATAAATATTTAACAAATAACGAAACTTGATAATGGATAGATGTTTTACACGACTTAATTAATGGATATAACAATTCTTATCATTCATCTATAGTTCTGACACCAATTGAAGGGGAAAAAAAGAGAAAAACAGATCAAAGGTATGGATTAATTTGCTTGGATATTTAATAACTAATAGTCTGTAACACTAAAATTCATAATTGAATGCAGTGTTAAAATTTGGAATATATAAATCTATTTTTAAGGGTAAAGGATTTCTTCCAAATTTTACAGAAGAAGTTTTTTTTTTTTTAAAGATTGATAAAGTAATTTTCGAATACCCTACAGTGTGTAAATTAAAGAATTTAGATGGTGCGGAAATTAAAGGAACATTGTATGAAGATGAGTTATCTCTTTACACTAATTAGGAGGGTAAAAATATGATTGACAAATTTTTAAGACTAAAATTACCAATGGTAAAAGATATTATTTATTTACATGGAAAGGAGTTGGTGATCCTTTTAACAGTTGGGAGCCAACAGAAAATATCAAAAATAGAAGAAGAAAATAAAAACTGAAGAAAAAATTATGAAAAAAAGATTCTGAAAACAGAACTACTGAAAACGTGTAGTACTGTAAAAAAGGTTGTGAAATAAATGGTCTCACTATTGCATAATTAAATTCCAAATCAGAGCAACAAAAAAGGTAAACTATTTTTTCTTTAATCAAATTACGTACAGGACGAGAAATTATTGCAATTATTCGTAAACACAACATTTGGACAAGAAATAAGTAATAATTCAATTTGGGTTTTTAATGGAGTAAACTATTTAACTCTGCGTGTGGATAAGTCTTATCCTATGAGAGCTAGTTCGCATATAGATTTACCACATTGAATTACAGTTTTAAAAAGCCTACATCAATGTTGAGAATGCAGATAACATAACATATGCTGCTTTCTTTTTATGCTAATGAATCTGTAATAAACACTCCAACACGTCATACAGACAGACCAAAAGAAATATAACATGGCAATGTGCAAAAATTGGTTTAAGAATTGTCCAGTTAAGACAAGAGATATTTGTACTTTTGAAGAAGAGTTTAATAAGTCTGTAAGTGTTTATGAGACATTTAGCGACAGAAACGAAGATGTTCCTAAAGCATGAAAGAAGAAACAAAAGCGAACAAGCTTGTAAGACCAGTTTGGTAGTATGAAATAGAGAGATAATCATGTAAATATGCGTATTATAACTGATTAGGAAAGCTACAACTATTGTGGGTTAACAGATTTGTCAAAATTAATATTAGCACCGATAGATGATCATGGTTCTAAAAAGTGTTTGTCTTATTATGATTCAGAGGTAATATTCCCATAACTTTGAGGTAATAAAGCTGATAATGTAAAAGATCTAATGACTGAAAAGCTATTTAAAAAATGTGTCAAAATTAATTAAATGTGCCATTTGTATTATTTTGTGATTTTAGTAAATATACAGGACCAGCGCATAACGTTTACAATTGAAATTTATTTTTATATTTATATATATATATATATATATATATATATATATATATATATATATATATATATATATATATATATATATATATTTATATATTCAAAGTATATACCTTTATTTATCCGTAATATATCCGGATATGATTCATATATATACATTGCAAAAACATTTATCCTGAAAAAGAGTCACTATTATAACAAACAATGATGAAAAATATATTTCGTTTTCAAGCAATTTTGTAGTTGGTAAATTTGAAAAAGATGGAAGAGAAATTGTTATAAAAAGATCTATAAGATTTTTAGATAATTTTTGTTTCATGGATCAATCTTTAGAGCAACTTGCAGAAAAATATATGTGATGATAAATCTACAGAAACAAAATCTAATCCCGGAACTTGCTATATAACTGGATGTACGCAATCAAACTATGTAAGAAAAGACATATATCCATCAAATATATGGATTCATTTCAAAAATTCAAAAGAGACTCAACGGCCTACAATTGAAATCTTCTATACATATCTTACAAGATCAGGAATTAGTGAAGAGTATTACAAAAATGTTATAGACCTTATCAAACATTTAATTTTACAACTTTTGGAGATTTGCGTGAGTACTATGTTAAAAGAAAATACAGAAATGATGTGCGATATTTCTGAAGAATTTAGATCAGTATGCATAAATGACTACAAATTAGATCCTGCACATTATTTTTGTGCCTTTCCCAAGGACGCACAGAAGCAGCCGACCAGGGCTGACCTGGGCAGCTATTGAACCAGCGACCCTTGGATTACGAGTATGATTCTCTACCAGGAAGGGTAGACATGATTACAAACAGATGTGCGAAAGCAATACATGACTTTTACTCTAGTTAGCAAAGCGAAAAAGTTCGTGATGAAAAAAAATGGATGATAGAGAATATAACAAATCGGTTCCAAAATCTTTAATTGCTCATTTATAAACATACAAAACAATTAATTAACCTTACATGGGCAAATAAAAATCAGTTTAAAGTATATGAGGAACAAATAATGAATTGGAAAGTTAACAATAAATTTGGTGGAATTTTGGAAGTGGATATAGATGTTCCAGTATATCTTCATGATTATTTTAAGGATTATCCACCGGCTGCCGAAAGACGAGCTCGAGATATAACGGAATTGTCTCCAATACAAAAGAAATTAATAGATGAAAGAAAGAAACAAAACCTTCTGTAGACAAATTATTATGTACCCTCACAAATAAACAAAATTATGTTATTCACTATAGAAATTTCAACTTATATGATAAGTTATTATTAATACTATAAACAATAAACAGGGTAGTTTTGTTCAGTCAAGAGCCATGGTTAAAATCATATATTGAATTAAAATTCAGTTTAAGGCAAAAAGCAATTAATGATTTTGAGAAAACAAATTTCTTTTTAAAAATAGGAAACTCTTCGGAGGAGATCTAAAGTAAGAATATATTTAATTGGTGAAAACTATTTCAAACAAAAATATGTTTCTTTTGGCAGAACTTTAATGAACGAATATATGGTATTAGTAAGTCTGTAAGACAAAACAACAGTTGGTAAAGTACTGAATCTTTGTTTAATGAACCCTTGTGCATCTATAATACTTTTTTATTCTTATAACTCTGTTTTTCTAACTCCTTAATTTTAATAATTTTTTCTTTAATATTCTTGCCAAAAGACGGAAATAAAAATAATGATGATGATGAGTTAGCACGTTTTGTACAAACATACAGGGTCACCTACATTTGAAATAAGATTATTTATTAAGTTTAGTTTACTGTTTATCGATTGATCTAGCAAAGTGATTTCTTCTTCAACTGTTTCAAAATGAAAATACTATGACCTCTTAATTATATTTACGCGGCTACTTATTTCACGGGAAAATAATACATTACAAGCATTCCTTGAAAATCTATTACTTTCGTCATTTCTCATGCTGATCTTTAATATGTTGGTGTCAGATCTTTCCAATTGCTTCTAACTTCCATCAGCACTGGATAAAATAAAGTCACTATGAAAATCATGTTTGACTAGTATGCTTCTAGAAAAGTAATGTTTAGAACTATGTGATCTAGTAAAGGGTATAAATTGTTAGATTTTAAACATTCACAAACTATATGAGATTCCGCATTTGTCTCAATATATCTCTGGCTATTAAATTCCAACAATTTAGAATTGAAGTTTGTTATACACGATGTATAATTACCCATCGTTATACAAATTTTTGAATTATGTTCCAAACACTCAATATCAATACTTTCTTCGTTGTCATTATAAGCAGTCATTTTATATGTTGATTTATTAACCTGCTAAAAGTCTATTCTCTGTAACGTAGTTGATAATTGACAATTTCTGTTATCAGTTACATTTGTAAAATATATTTCTTTCTCAGGCTGACTTTATATTGTTATATTCATTTCAGAAGATTGAGAGAGCAAGTGGTGTAAACCACTAGAACATTCACCCCTCCATTAATATGATATTTTCTGTTTTCTGTAATCGTTTCGAAAATCCCATTCTCTTTAATGCTTTTACGTTCATGTAAAAAAGACAAATTTAAGTTCATTAATATTGTTTATATTGCTTACTTTTTTCCAAATGGCATTCTTTATCTCCTTGTATCTGTTATACTCAGTAATTATTTAATAAAATTCCTCATAAACTATATCATGATAGTTTATTGCATTAGTAATAATGTGATCAATTCTGTTTAACTTCATTATACCATAGGATACAATCTCATCGTTTTTTTCTAACTTGACTGTACACAATCTTTTCCTTGAAAGATTTAGCAGTAAACCCTAGTAACAAACCAGGAAAAACTGTATGAATAATAAATACTGTTGCTATTCCTGCAGGTCCCAAACTAAACAGCTGTTACCCATATCATTTGAAACCGTTGCCATACAAGCATCCACCCAGTTATACTTTCTCGTAACGCCTGTGTAATGTTCAATCTTCCTAATCAACTTCTTTATAATTTCATAGATTTGTGCAACCTGAATATATTCCCATTACCATAATCTGAGATCTTGTGAACTTATTCGCTTTACTCACTAGGGTTATTCTCCACCATTTAAATGTATGAAATAGGCAGCTTAGATATAAATTGTCTTTTATTCTGTTTTGGTGCTGCTCATTAGAGATTTTATATTTTTATTATTGGCTTGCTAACATGTTCACTTTACTCTCTAGAACCAATAGCTTGACCACTTTCCTCCCTTTTGCTAAAAACCTGTTTGATTTTGCTCGCTCTCACGATTTTTTCTCCTAATTTATTTTTATTTATTTACTTTGTTGTTTTATCTGTAATAGTTGAATTTAATGCTGAATGGTAAATAGTGTTAACTATTATTTTTTGTCTTATTATCTTTCATTTATTTAACAAAAAAGCTGGGCATGGATATGCCATGTTACCTAAAAATACTTGGTTATCTACTAGCTCTGCTGGAACTTATTCGAGCGTCTTTTCTCAGGCTCTATCAAAGTCTAGAAATAACTCATAGAATTAGTTAGATAATTATTGCAAAAACAACAATTAATCCACCAATGTAAAGATAATATTTATTTTGTTCCTTAGTTTCTGAAAAGTAATTTTTCTCTTTTTCCTCTTTTCAATTTGTTTTCTTCGGTTTTTGCTCTTTGAATTCTTTAGGATGCCCAAGTTGTCTTTGAAGTTAAACTCAACGTGGATTTTTTCTTCCCTTCAGAAGCTACCTTACTTTCATTAGAAATGTCTTCAGTTTTGCTTTCACCACTAACAGTTTTATTTATGACGATTGCGTATCTACATAAATATTATTTAAAGGTTCGTTAAAATAAGCAAAGAATATTCGTAAATTATATAACACCAACTTTAACTAACTTTTATATTATTTTTGTACGCATCTTAAGAACTGGTGGTTTTGCTATATGTCGCTTACTCACGAACTAGAATTTTACCTACTAACTTGTTAGAGAACTTGGTCTCTAACTAGCTTTATATTTAGAGCATTTTGTTTTAATTTGCTTTTATGTTTATACCTTTTGTACATAATATTTATATATATTTGTATCAAGAAACTAGTTTAAGAGCTACAATTTTCAAACATACTGTACATGTTAGGAAGTTCTGACAACGCCTATTTATATAAGAATAATTTCAAAAAACTTTCTCTTTTTTTTTTCTCTTGCTCACTCTATTAAAAATTAATACGTTTAAATCTTATTAAGTTTGAATTTGATGCAGAACAGACAGAGGTAATCCTAACCTTAATAATAAGACCCAGTAACATAGCCTTTTTTCCGTCATTTGTGTTGTTATTGTTTTGTTATATTTTGGTGTGTGGTTTGTTTGTTTGTTTTTTAAGTTTTGTTTTTCTTTCTTTCTTTGCTTTTTTCTTTGGGGGGGGGGGTGGTGGTAGGGGATTCTAATCATCTTTCAATTCCATCTGCAAATCGTTTAAATTATCATTTGGAAGCAGTTCTGACCAGAGAAGTTACGCCCATATTATAACATCTGACAACGATGTTTTTATCTTTGCGGATCTTATATCTTCACAAATTTCGCATCTTTTCATTATTTTGTTTTCCATTCTTTTTTCTAATTCTTTTCTGTTAAATATTTACCAGTTATCTCTTTGTATACTCCATTTACAATATTAGGTTTTAATTCCATTTTGTATTTCTTCTTCTTAAACTTTAATTTGTTCCATAAGTCGTTCGCTATACCCTATATCACTGTTATTTAAAAAAATAAAAAATACATTTCTTTTTTCAAGTTGATTTTGTCCATTTAAATGGCGATATAAAGACATATTCTGGTACAATTATTTCTGCAACATCTCAATATACTATCTATAAAATGATTGCAATAATTCACTGGTCTACAGCCAAAATGCTTCCGCAATAAATGTTGTCAAACTTTACTAATTCTGGGTCACTGAGAACGAAAATGATGCTTAAAATTGTTGATTGGCTCTAGTTTTAAAGATATGATACTGGATCAGTATATATGACCCTTGACTTGGGAATGGCGGAGGATAAGTGAGTTATAAAGGGAAGGGATCTCAATTTAAACTGGAAATGACTAAAATACATTCTTGACTGGATCTATGAATAAATCTATGACTGGGTTTGGACAGTACTTGCTTTTTAGGCAAAACAATGAATGATGTAATCTGAAGCTGGTATACCGTCATACATGATATGAATTGCATGATGTTATTCCTATAAGTCATGGATGATGCAATCATAACTACGCTTACATCACTCTGCTGAAGAAATTGCCCTATATCAGCTCTACAAATCATACAGTGTCGTGCTGTCTTATTTGTCAGTGTTTGATTTTGCAAAGTGACACATTTCTGTTTAGCCAAAGTGCCTCGTACTTATGTGAACAATGCAGATAGCTTCTGCTATGTTTATAGTGAAGTGACTTTTGCATCACAAAAGCGCAGTATAACAACTATGGTTAAGAAAGCCTATCACCTTTATTTTGGCTGCAAAATTAGAGATCAGGACAAGAGGTTGGCCCAATAATTATGCTGCAACACTTGTGCAACAAATCTTCGCCACTTGTTGAACAGGAAAAAGGAAATCTATGCCTTTTGCAGTGCCAATGATTTCGAGAGAGCCAACAGATCATATCAGCAATTGTTACTTCTGCATGGTGCCTCCAGTTGGGAAAGGTGCGTCAAAGAAGAAAAAGTGGACTGTGCATTATCCAAACATTCCATCACCTGAATCATCAATGTCACATGACCCATATTTTCTCCCATCCTCCTCCTCTGAACCACACCTCATAACACAAGGTGAACTGAATGATCTTGTCAGGGATTTGGAACTACCCAAGAGTAAGGCAGTGCTGTTGGGCTCCAGACTACAGTAGTGGAATCTCCTGGCAGGTGATGTTAGGGTTTCCATGTTCCGTGACCGTCAAAAGGATCTTGTCCCATTCTTCTTCATGGAAGGTGATCTTGTAGCCTGCAACAACATCGATGTGTGATGGCAGCCCTCAACATCGTTCATGATCCAGATGAGTGGAGACTGTTCATTGATTCATCGAAGACGAGTCTTAAAGCTGTTTTGCTGCATAATGGTAGTGTTTTGCCATCAATTCCAGTTGGCCATGCAGTCCATATGAAGGAAACCTATAAAAACATGAAACAACTTTTGAGGTGCATAAACTATGACCAACATCAGTGACAGCTTTATGGCGATTGCAAGGTTCTTGCTCTCTTGCTTGGTCTGCAGACTGGATACACAAAGTACTGCTGTTTTCTCTGCGAATGGGATAGTCATGCGAGAGATTCCCACTACATCAAGAGAGATTGGCCACTCCAACGGTCATTGGACCCTGGGATGAAAAGTTTTCAGCATCCACCACTTGTTGAATCAAGGAAGATTTTGTTACCACCCTTGCACATCAAGCTGGGTCTGATGAAGAACTTTGTCAAGACCATGGACAAAACACAAGCAGCTTTCAAGTAACTCGGTGAACAATTACCAAGGTTAAGTTAAGTTAAGTTAAGATAAAGGAAGGTGTCTTTGTTGGTCCTCAGATTCGTGAACTTCTTCGAGATGATGCATTTCACCGTGCACTGCGTGGCAAGGAAAAGACGACATGGAAAGCCTTCCAGTTAGTGGAAGCAAATTTTCTCGGAAACAACAAGGCAGACAACTACAGGGAGTTGGTGGAAAACCTCCTCAAGGCATACAAAAGCCTTGGTTGCAACATGTCACTAAAGATACATTTTTTGCACTCTCATCTACATTGTTTTCCACCGAACTGCGGAGCAGTGAGCGACGACCACGGCAAGCGATTTCACCAGGACATTGCAACAATGGAGAAACGCTATCAGGGCAAATGAAGCCCATCAATGCTTGCAGACTATTGCTGGACAATGACAAGAGATGCTCCATTTAATGAATGCAAGAGACAAGCCAAGAAGCGCCGAGTAGACACTGAATCAGGACTAAACTATGTACTTATATATATATATATATATATATATATATATATATATATATATATATACATAATAGTTTTTTTACTTTTGTTTCAATATATTTTTTATATATATAACCCTTTTGCTGTTTTTTAGTGTTACATATACAGAACAGGTGAAATATTATCACGTAAAGCAACCATAAACACATGAAAAGACCTAAGTTTACAAATTATGATTAAAAGTCTACTATTTACACAATATACATAGACGTAAAATGAAAAAACTTAAATATCTTGGAAACAGTAGCCAATCAGTTGTTTTAATTGTCATATTTGAATTCAGCACATCAAAACCCCTAATATATAGCACATTTTATCTCTGAAGCAGACGACTTCTAAAAAATTATACACCAGTGTAATTGGTATGTTGCTTATAATTATAATCAATGGTATAGAAACAACAACATACACGATTTAAAAAGATAAGATAAAGAGCAGAGCAAATTCGAATACTGCTGCTTAGAAAGGTAAAATATGTTAGTTCCAACAGTCATAAATATAATTATAAAAGCGTGTTTATATGTTTTATGAGAAAAGCCAGAAAGTATGTTATATCTGTCTTTAAACATAACGTCTGCTTCCACAACCTTGTAAACTTTGCTCTCAGGTGCATACTACTCATTTACTTCAATTTCCTCGTCTTTGTTTTCTCTAACTTTTACAGACTGATTATCAGCTACTGGTATTAAAATCTTTCCAACGTAATTACTGCAATAAAAAGTCAGGTTATTTTCTACAATTGTTCTTATAACTTAATATACTACCTATTTTTATCAATCAAATATTTACTTTTTCCCATTAATATATATATATATATATATATATATATATATATATATATATATATATATATATATATATATAATCATGATAAGAGGAATATTAAACTTATTACAAATTATATATAATGCCTTCAAATCTATAATATTTTTTGTTAGATTACAGATTGATCAGCAGGTAGTAGTATTTTAGATTCAAACAATAGTTTTCGCATTTTAAAATAGATGAGAAACCTTTAACTTTTGCTAAATCTGGTATACTTAGAACAGATAAATGCCAGAATGATATTCCACATCCTGATGAGGCCATCCATACTGCGATATTTAACTAATATTGCCAACATATCATAACACACTTTCCTTTATATCTGTTCACTGACTCATCTTTATCAAATTGTAAGGTGCAATTATCAAACATTTTAATGTTTTCTATGAAAACTAGTTATTTTTGGTGTAGTACAATACATAAATACATTGAATATTTCTTTGCCAATTGGCAAACATTGAACTCAGTTGCAGGAGAAAAATAACGTTGAGTTGTTCATATTTGTAAAAAAAATCTGAAGTCCAGTTGCTGATTCGTTGTTTAGCCCTCCAAAAGCTTTCTGTTCCTCACTCAGCTGGCGAAGAATATAACGGAATCACTACCGCCGGTTTTACACCCAGTTGTTAGTGTGAACAACTTCGGAGGCGGTATTACCCGTAACCAGTATAACTCCATGTGACCAATGTGGCCATGTTCACATCGGAAGTTAGGTCGTAAACCATACGCTGTCCAGATTCCACATGAAGCCGAACTCAGCTATGCGACAAAATGACCTACACCGTCAGACACCAGTCATTGCCACAATTATTTATACAGACACATTTACTTTTATTTAAACCATCCATGTACTACGTTGTCAACTTCAAGGTGTAGGTAAGTTTGTCTTTATTGTACTGATGTTATACAATATATACTTCCAAGGGAGGTAACTGTAAACTTATTTCATGTGTTTATACAACTTATGCAAGATTGTTTTTCGATCTTTTAAGCGAAATAAATTCATTATTTGAATATATAAATGATTGGGGCTAAAGGCCCAAAATTTTATTATAACTTGAGGCACTTAGGAAATGTCGGTTCATGTATGTATGTATGTATATATATATATATATATATATATATATATATATATATATATATATATATATATATATATATATATATGGGTTTCACTGCACATCAGACGAATATTAGCAGATTTAAAATAGAAGCTTGCAGCGTATATGGTAGAAGTCCATAATTGACCCCAAAACCACTTGCAGTTTGGCTCCACCTTGCATCACCTTTTACTAAGTCACAGTGGAGCAACGTTTTTACTAGACCCTAGGAGCTCTTGGTGAGTAAGTGGGGTATGGAAGGGTGACGGTCACATTGAGGGTAGTAAGAGCTGTGTTCAAGTGGTGGAGGGTAGAAGGGGGTAGCGGTCATAGAGGGAGGTGGGTAGCCAACCACTATCAACCCAATTACCATCATAGACGATGGGAGATACCCCAGCGAGATGGGTAGCGAGGCGGGCAGCAAGCGACCACCACCAACACCACCCAATTAGAGACGCGGTGTGTCTATGATATACCATGAGTAGACATGGTCCGACGAGGATCAAATACGTGTAGATGTATGCCTTGGGAACAGACTGCACCGTATGGACGACAATGCTTCAGCACCTATTGCGCGGTACATGCCCAGCGATATAGAAACGGGATAAGGCTAATGATATGTTGGAAATGCGGGGCAGGCACCATCGCCACTCACCGCATATGCAACCGCTGTGGAGATGGCCATCATGCCGACAAAAGCCCATAGCGGCTACAAGGCAGGCACCCATACCGGTCCCACGGCAGCAGGTCCCGCCATCTAAATCTGCCAAGCGACTACCCAGGGGGGAAGCTGCCAGGGTAGCAAAAATGGTTAACCCACACGCAAATCCAACACGTCAATCCCCGCGAATACAGGTTCAGCCGACAACTCTCATACGAAAAGAGAGTCGTGACGGAAGAGAGAAACTCGTGGTCGACTGTCAAGCTACGACACCACCCGGCCATGAGTTAGAAGCCGATCTATCTAAGCTACTCAACGCCATGACCACCACCCCCGCCCGGCATATAGACACCATAACACAGGAGATCGGAAAGAAGAGTGTCAACCCCCCCCCCCCCCCGCCCGGCATATAGACACCATAACACAGGAGATCGGAAAGAAGAGTGTCAAATTTAACCTTAGCGTAAAAGTCATGATAGAAAAGATCGCAGAGGAGAAAGTTATCTCCAAGCCGGCCAACTTATGGGCCAGCCGAGCAGAAGTGGGGCTGTTGGTCGATGACTTCGAGGAACTTGTCTACGAACGAGGTCTCAGGCTGGCGATTAGTAAGGTGTGAGGAGGTAAAACTATATATTTCGCAGTACCGCCCATTTGGAGGAAAAGGGTATATACCCACGCCCAAGTGGATTCTCCAAAGGGCAGTCATTAATGTAAAGAAGCGAGACATCCAATGCTTTGAATAGGCCCTATATCCTCCCAATGACCATCACCCAGAATGTAGCCTCAAGTACAGTAGATATCAGGAAACGCGACGCTTTGACAAGCTTAAGTTTCCGATGAAGGTGTCAGACATCACGAAATTTGAGAACTTTAACTCCGCTATCGTAGTCAAAGTCTTTGGATAGAACCATGAGCATTACCCTATACCCGTCTCCGAAAAGTGCTGGACAAGACCTTCAACCTATTGCTACTTACCGAAGACGAAAGGTAGCACTACCTGTGGATCAAAGATCTTTCCCGAATGGTGTACTGCAGTAGCAAATACTAGTACCGAAAACGCCTTTGCTGCCGATGCCTCCACGCCTTCTCCAGATCCAATCTTCTCGAGGACCACATAAAAGACTGCCAGAGTATAGGCTCGAAGCCGCACAGGACCTTTCTACCAGAGTCCGGAAAGAATAAGCGATACTTTAAAAACCTCTTTCATCAGATGGCCGTACCCTATGTCATCTACGCTGAACTCGAGGCCCTTAAAGTGCCCGTGAAAAGTGAAGAAATTGATCTTACCATCAGCGATACCTATAACAAGCCCGTAAAACCCTCATGCAGCTTCTGCTACGTAGATAAACGATGTGACGGCAAAACTAAAAACCCCTTTATATTCAGAGGAAAAGACGCGTAATCAAAGTTATTAAAAGCTTAGAGAAGGAACTGGTAGGCATCTGTATGAAATTAGGCAACCCACGACCTCTACTTATGACGTCAGTCAACCCCACGGCTTTTAACGAGGCTAGGGTACGTCACATCTGTCGAAAGAGTTTGAGTAAAGACCGGGTGAGACCACTGCCACATCAGCAGCCAATACCGAGGAGTCGCCCATAACAGCTGCAACCTTCAGCTGCGGCCAAGCTGGTCATATTCCACAATCTGCTAAACTACTACGGCCGCTTGTAAATGGAAGCACTGAGACCGCCTCAATGGCAGACATCAACGCCATCCCCAAAAACATAGAAAAGTATATGACCTTCTCCCTAGGTCAGCTCCAGTTTATAGACAGCTATCAGTTTCTGCCATGCTGGCCGATCACCTTCCCCAGGATGCCACCCGCATAACCAGCCAGTATACCGAACATGATGTCGCCCTTCTGACCGCCAAGGGTGTATATCCGTACGAGTATATGGAAGGCTGGGACCGGTTTGATGAGACGCAGTTACCCCGATTGAGGCCTTCTACAGCAGCCTCAGCCGTATGAATATATCATATGAGGCCTTTGAAGCTTTCCGATTCACCTCTTTGAAAGCATATGGCATAGACCCTTACAACTACTTTAGATTTCCTGGAATGAGCTGGGACGCCCTTCTCAAAACTAAGGGAGCAGAGTTCGAGCTGCTGACAGACCTCGATATGCACCTATTCGTAGAGCGAGGGGTTCGAGTAGGTACCTCGATGGTCAGCAAACAGTACGCGAAGGCCAACAACGCAATGTGCCAAGACTATGACCCCTCTAAACCTACCACCTGGATTCTCATCTCCAACAACCTCTATCGCTGGGAGATGATGCAGAGCCTTCGCACTGGAAGCTTCAGATGGGCCGACGCAGAAGAGTTAAAATTCGTTTAAGTAGCATATCCCCAGACGCACCAAATGACTACCTTCTCGAGGTTGACCTGGAATATCCGGAACAGTTGCACGACGCCCACAGCTACTATCAGCTAGCCCCAGAGTCGATGACTACCCCGGAAGGGTGGCTATCCATATACCAGCGAGACCTCGTTAACAAGCTGGTAGGCCGCTATACAGACTGCACAAAGCTTGTACCGAATCTGGTAAAGAAAGGGTGATACGTCGTTCACTACCAGAACCTCCAGCTCTTCTAGCCTTGGGATGCGCATCGCCAAAATACACCGGGAGCTAGAGCTTGACCAGAGCCCCTGGATGGTATGCTAAATTAAAACAATACGGACCCCCAGGCCAAAGCCGCAAACGAGTCTGACAGGGACTACTTTAAACTGCTAAATAATTCCGTCTTTGGTAAAAGACCAAGGAAAATCTGCGGAAGCGCATCCGCGTCGATCTGGTCCTGCCGGAGGGTCAAGAGAACAACCTGACCCAGCCTTTCAATCCCGTAAGATCTTTGAGGGTAACCTCGTGGCGGTCCACTAGACAAAGCTCAGACTCATTCTAAATCGATCCATCTACACGGGCCAGGCTGTACTAGACATTTCAAAACATTTGACGTACGACATTTATTACAACCAAATAACGGCGCGTTGCGGTGTTAAGGTCAAGCTACTATACACCGATACTGACAGTCTTCTGTTGGAGGTAGACACAGAGGACATCTACCGAGACGTTGCCAAGGATGCCCACCCCATCGATACATCGAAATGTCACTTTCTCCGAAACGACGGCAACAAGAAAGTCGTAGGAAAGTTTAAGGATGAATATAACGTAGCCTCCATCGCCTGCGACCCAAGATATACTCCATACTACGGTCGGATAGTGCAGAGACCTTACGACCAAAATGGCATAGCAAGATCCACTGTCAAGGCTGACCTAATACACAAACCATACCTCAAGAGCCTAACGAGAAAATAGAGTTTCGCCATAATAACACCAATATATGAATCACAGACAATGCCAACGATGCCCCGTACAATATAATACCAGATCTTGGGCGCCAAGCACACCGTGTCACTGATCCGCAAAAGCACCGACAACGACTCCATATTCCGTCCCAATGATGCGGACGAAGACAAGGTCGTGCTCTCCAAGTCGCCCTGTGGATGCCGGCCGTAATGCAGGCGCTGGATGTGGAAACTAACATGCTTAACTTCATACAAGGAAGGAAAAGTACCCTGTCCTTCCAGGCAATGACAACACACACCCAGCAGAGCGCGATATCCGGCCAGTTCTCCTGGCAGACAAGCACCAAGCAGCCGCACTCCATCATGTCTTCGTAGCCCTCCAGCTCTCGGCACGGGAGAGTGACAAGGAGCGCAACACGATGGTACTTGCGAATCAACGACCACCAGGAGCCAACCAAGGAAATTCTTCTGGACTGCGCAACCAAAAACGTGACCGGCGGATACCGCCAGATCATGAGCTTCATGGGCCGCGACCAAAGCGTGAATTTGGGTCTGCAGAGCAGCCAGAAGGACTGACCAGACTCTACCAGATCTACTACTTTAGCCTCGAGCACCTCGATCTGGTCAAGCAGTTGGTCGTGGACATGCACTTCAAGGCCCGCGTCAGCCCGGACCCCGCCGGTACCAACTACCGTGCCTTCGCCGTCATCCTCTCGGACAAAACGATGCTGCTCAAGAGGTCTGGAGAGTGAATGCGGGTAGTAGATAAATCCCCGCCCGATCACGAGAATTAAAGCACAAGGTATACACACACATACACGCGATACCACACAACCCTCACCTTGTGTCTCTCACCGATGATCAGCTGGATAAGCTCGCCATGTCCAGGAGGGCCGCCGAGGTGCCCGGCTGCGAATGGGCGCCGCAGAGCTCCACTGGCGTCATTATATTATGCTGATGGTCGCCCATGCCAAGCGAATCCTAGCGGCGTCGACTTTAATCTTTCCATCGCGGCCATTAAGGCCATGCACAAAAGGTGGCATCTTTCCACTGTTAGCCATCCTCCCTTCCCTAGCGATTACTACCAAGGCGGCAGCGATCCCAGCCCTCACAGTCGCTGGGAGGGTGGCGGTCGTCGGCGCAGCTGGCGCGGCTGGTCACCTAGCAGTCCAAAAGGCAAAGGGAGGCGCCGTCGGCCGCTGGTCAAGAAAGGACGCGCCCTCAGGCTCGAGCGAAAGCGATGAGGGCCTTCTCCAACTTTGATCTGCTCCGACTCGCCAGGTCTCTGAAACACTTCACGGGCGTCTACATGCGCGATGAGCTGGATCGCTTGCAGAGGGCGCAGCGGACATGAGGCCGGCATCATCAACATCGACAATTTGCAAAACGCATTGAGTGGCGTTCCAGACAACGCCTAACCGCAACCTCTTGACCCTTCTGCTCACGTACTCAAATCTCCCTGTTCAAAAAAAGTCGACAGGCCGCTATGCATGCCCGTGTCCATAGAGGTGCTAAAGGTGCTGAATCGCGACCGACTTCCGGAGCGCTGCCGTATGCGGTGCTGTCGTTGACCTACCAGTTCGTTTAGAAACAAGACGGCTGTTGCCATGAGCGCGCCATTCAGATAGACATCTTCGGGCGCTCGCAGAAAGACAAGGTGGTACCCGAGGCTCTCGCGGATACGCCCACAGCAGCCACGTCGGTGCCTACGACCCAAACGAATTGGTTGCATTCGCCAATAACGTCCGGAACCTGAAGGCCTCCATCGAGGACCTCTCCTCGCTGCTGAACCGCCCAGCCAGCGTAGAGGCGTCAGGCAACATCGCAGTCTTCCAGGCACATGACACGCTGAATGACGACAGCAAGCCGTTCGATAGGCAGCATGATGAGAAGGCCATCAGGCCACCCGTAACGTGGCAGACGCAATTTGGGCAGAACATGCCGCCACAAAAAGATACATTGACCGTCAGGGCGAGGACGCAGAGAAGTAAGCCAACGATAAAGACGTGGAGGTGAAAAATTACGTCTACGACCAGGACGCAGCTGCAAAAAAGTACGCCTACGAAACGGACTTTGCTCGAAAACAACACTTCGACGCCACGATCGTGCGGTTGGGAAAAATGGCAGCGACAAGGTATGTCGACCAGCAAGTCGTTCGCCGGGTGGCCAAGGTCGGCGACATCATGGCCGGGGACCTAAATATGGCGGCCAACAGGATCACGAGTCTGGCGGCACCCGCTATCGACCATGACGCAGCGAGAAAACAATACTTTGACAGAGAGCTGCATTAATGACTTGATGTAATGTGGGTTTCTGATAATTTTCGCCATACGCAAACGTCAAGACCCAGGCCCCGCCAATCAGTGGCGCCGACGCAATTAGGAAACAATAGGTCAACGAAAAGGCTCTTTACAGGGTGGCGATACTATGTGTGGTCCCGGAAACATGAACATAAGCAGACTCCTGCGCATGGGGGAACCTGTTGTCCCCCAAGACGCGGCAACCAAAGCATACGCTGACAGCGTTAGTGCCTCGGCTTCACTTAATGATATACACGCCACAAAAAATTATGAAGATAAATAAACTCATGGGCATGGGCACGGAGGAAGCTGTAGACCCTCAAGACGCTGCGACATCATGGCCGGGGACCTAGATATGGAGGCCAACAGAATCACGGGTCTGGCGGCAAGATCTTTGTTTCTAGTTAAGGTTAAACTACTTATTGAAATTTTCACTTACTCGATTTAAAACGTCTACCCAATATCAAGTAATGATGTATCCCACTTTTCCGGTTGTGACCCCCGAGGAATGCCCCCATAATTGCCACCTGAAAAAGATCGGCGATATCGAAGCACAGCTTAAGGCGGAGATCGAGCAGCGACGATCTCTCCGCAAAATGTACGAACGAACGCTTAACATTGTCGATGGTATGGCGGCAGCCGCAAGCACTGTACCCATATGCGTTGGGATCACGGCTTTGAGTGTATTTGCCAAGCTGGCGGATCCCCTCTCGCTATGCCTTTAGCTCGCGTGTCACTCGTGTGCGGGCTCTTCTCGCTGGCTGGGCAATTCACCGTTCAACGTCTCCGCGTAAAGGTCCAAAAGCACGATCAGATTCTGGTCCTTACAGAGGGTAAGCTGCACTCTATCTCAGACTTAGTCTCTCATGCCTTCAGGGACGCCTCTCTGTCTGAGGACGAGTTTAGTCTCATTTTGGACGAGATGAATAATTATACGAACCTTTAAGAACGAAAAACAGACGGCTGCCAGAACGGATCCTGTCGAGGTAGTCATCAGGGATGACGAATAAAATGAGCTCCTGGCCCAGGGTTATCTCATCAATAAATTAGGTGAGGGTGCAGCATAACCTGATTCATCTATTCCTTTAGCCTGCCTTACCTCTCCTAGGTAATTGCGAGCTCCCCTTCGGTCTATGAGCCGTACACAATGTCCACGGTTTGTGGCACAGCTGCCATTCTGCCGCGTATAGGTCGACTGGCGTAAGCTGACCGCATTTTCGTACGGGTCTTCGAGCACATCTACATACTCCATAAGTTCTACTTCCGACACGCCAAAGAAAAGTTCTTGCAAGACGTCTGTCGATGGTGGGGCGGTGAAATATCCTCATAGCGTGAGGTAAGGACCGTGAGTCCAGCCGTATTCTGGTCAGATTCGTTCGCCAAGTCGAGTCAGATAGTTGCTGACGGCGACCGGAAACAGATACTCGAAGACCATGGGGTTGAGGCCATAGTCATCGGTCTCTTCGTCAAAGTCATAGGTCACTAGATCACTTCACACTCAAACGTGATACCGTCGTCGTCATCTGAGAACTCGTCCTCCATACCGCTTCGGAATCCCCATCGATTCGGATTGCTCCCCTATACACACCGCATCTCTTACTGCGTTGGTAGTGGTCGGCTACCCACTTCCCTCCATGACCCCCATCACTTGAACACAGCTCTTACTACCCACAATGTGACCGCCACCATCCAATACCCCACCTATCCTCCAAGGGCTATCAGGGTCTAGTAAAATCGTTGCTGCTCGGTAACTTAGTAAAATGTGATGTAAGGTGGGGCTAAACCGCTAGTGGTTTGCGGTCAATCATGGCCTTCTACCATCTACGCTGCAAAAAGTGGTGCACTGTGGGGCTAAAAGTACTATTTTACATTTACTATATTGGTTATTTACTCCTGAGTAAAAGTGAGGTAAGGGTAGAAACGTCCGGCATTATGTCCAATAAATCTGCACCTTAGGGAAAAGCAAGAATTCAAAACAAAAGGGTATAAAAATTCAAATCTGGCAGCAAGGGATAACGTGGCTAAAAAGCCGAATTTCTACATTTCAAAGGAAATAATACATGCTAACAAATCGAGTTCCTGAGACGAATGCCAGGGTTAAATTTTGTTTAAATTATAATGTTTCCAATCACTGGAAAACCATGGTATGAGCGACTCAGAGACCAGTTTGCTTTGGTTTGCTGTCTTACGGCACACCAATACAAGTAGGTTACTTTGGGCCGAGGCAATTGATGTATTGGAACAGCTAACTGCAATCATGATCGCTCTTCATTAGATAGCAACATTTGCCCTTCTTCAGAAATGTACATGTATCTTTATTGCTTCTGTAAACTCCCCTCCCTGCATGCAATGACTGGCACTTAATGGACCGAAGAATTAAAATAGACCAGAACAATGTAAATAGTGACTCTACTTCATATAATAGTTCTTCTTTTCCATTTTACTTTTAAACTATTCCCATTCGTAGGAGTCAACCGTAGATTGAATATCAGGCTTCTTCTGTTCTGATTCTTTGAACATAATTTACATGGTAAAATCCCTTTCTAAATACTTTAGCGAGGCAGCCGTTCCAAAGCATATTGCTGTGATGAAAAGCGAATCTTAAAAGTTAAGCTTTAGATGAGTGTTAGAAACTTTTAAAATGAAATACGCAAATAAGCGTATGGAAAATATCTAAGTGTGAAAAACCCATACATGGTTCGCCAGACTAAATAACATTATTGCAAAGTGAGCATGACGATACGTGGTAACCTTCGAATTGTATTAGAAATGGTAGCAGACTGTTCAGTGATAAATGACATGTTACAAAGCAAAAGTGTCACGCATAGTGAGTGAGGCGAGTAGCTAGCTCATAAGTGTGAATTCAGTTAAACATCCGCAAAATGTAAAAACAAAATATAATCTCTGCCATTTTTGCTGAAACATTAAACACTAATTATAGGTTGCTGACTTTCTTATAATAAGTTAGATTACAAGGCCTGACACTTCCTATTTCAGAGAAAGATTTATGTGGGCCATAAACAGATACGGCAATCACTTCCCTAAAGAGCTTGACTTCACTGATGAAACACAACCCACGAACATAGAAAGATATTTTTGCACTCACAAACCTACTGAATCTGAATCATTCATAATTCATGCGTTGCGTTAAGACAGGTTATTTGATATATAATACCCCTCAGGAAATTTTAAACTAATTTAATGGTGACAATGGTGTGATACAACTTCAGTCTTACTTAATACAGCATTAATAAATACTTTTGATAACAGTGTGCCAACCAGGATGATTCATTGAACGAATTCATTAACAAAACCCTTAAAAGAGGTATTGAAAATGAAGAGTACCCTTCAAATGTACCAAAATAAACGGGAAATCTGAAAAGTAACGAAGCTTTTCTCAAAGATGTAAATAACAACCTCGTCAAGCTTAATGGAATCATATCAGCGTATTATTCGAAACAATGCTGACAAAAATAGCTGAAGCCTTATGGGGATTATGTTAAATCTTAAAGGTGAAACAATATTAAGATTCCTCGATTAATACTTTTAAAAAAACTGAATGATCTACTCAAGACACAAGGGTGACATACTCTTAGATTCCTTTTAATAGTATTTGTTTTTGTTTTTCTGGTAGTTATGTTTTACCATAGAGGGCAAAGCTCAACAATCTAAAGTAGAAATCACCTGGACATTACTACAATATCCCCAATTTGTGATAGATACAAAAAGCGTACTTCAACTTTCTGAAAAAAGTTAAATACTTCCAAAGTTATGGGATCCGATGGTATTCACAATATTGTATTCAAGACATGTGCAGAAGATTTAAGTAGTGACCACGGTGCGATTCGTCAGTTCTCTGTACACTTAGTGACTCCTTAATGCGAGTGAAGAAATGACAATGTCACGCCTATATTTAAGAAAGAACATAGATATAGAGTAGAGAAATATTGTTAAGTATATTTAATGTCTGTTTCATGCATAATCTTTGAACACATCGCAAGTTGTCATTTTTTAAAACATTTTGTAAGTCAAGTCTTCGCACTTCACTATGTTATAAATACGTATATATATATATATATATATATATATATATATATATATATATATATATATATATATATATGAAGAAGGTGAAGGCTAATATTCTGAGAGTGTACACGCTTCTTCAGGAGATCAGTATTAAGTCCACTGATCTTTATGTACCAAACAAATGATCTTCCAAAGTCAGTTGTTTCAAGTATTTGCTTGTTTGCTAATGACTGATTACTTTGTTCTCAAATGAGATCGAATGAGATCAAATGAGGACCGTATATCTCCCCAACAGAATATATATTCCCTTGAATACTTCGGCTAACAATGGAGAATGAGATTTAATGCAACGAAGCACCACATCTAAAGTATTACTAACTGTGTCAGTTAGACAATACAGTTTTGAAACAAGCTGATTCAAACACATTTTTATGAGTAATATTTACATAGAAGAAAACTCGACTTTAAGAGTTGTAAGGCGTAATTTGAAACACTGTTCTATGGACGCGCAGTGTTAACTTTATTGTCTTTTATAGTTTCAGCTTTAGGATATGGCGAAAATTATCTGAAACCCACATTATATCAAGTAATTAATGCGACTGAAAAAAACTCAAACCAGTCTGCTAGATTCATTTTCCTTGACTAGAGAACGTATACAGTTGGACTAGTTAGCAAAATGTTAGATGACCTTCAAATTGCGATTTCCCAAAGTAATTTTTTGTGTTTCTTTTCAGGTGAATGTTTTCCAAATAAGTTGAGACGTGGATAGTATTACATAACTTTGTCCAGATAAATTATTGCAATATACATGGAAAATAGAAAGAATGATGAAATCAATATATTAATTCAGTGCGTTCAGTGAGATCGAATGTTACAGGTAATGTTGAATTCGTTAAAAGGACAACTGCAGGTATATAATTGTATCGGAAAAAAGAAACCATCGGCCCAATTGCTAGGCAGTAAATTTGCATAGTCATATGTAATTCATCTCCACATTTAGTCGACATAATTTGCTTGGACCTATATACGGATCATTAAGTAAGACTTGATATGGCGAGAAAAACCGAGTCCCCATAAGATACAATACAGTTGTCAGTATATATTAATTAGAATTATTATATAGGAAATATTTTTGGTGAAAAATGAGTGAACCATTTTATCAAACTATCTAAACTTTTCTTTTCTAAAAAAACAAAAGAATGAAAATAAAAAACCGTTACAACCGGGTTCCAACACTAGCATCCTGATAAGACCACAAGTAACATAAATGAAGCGACAAGTAACATAAATGAAACGACAAGTAACATAACTGAAGCCCCTATAACCACTCGGCCACTGACGCCTGTGTGATAGGTTATTCCAACATCAAATAAAAGAACCTTTAAGCCTGACAGTGTCCACACTCTTTGTGTGGTCTTCAAGATGCTTGCATACCCGTCATTACACAGGAAAGCTTAGCCTCACTGCTGTTCTTTGTCCTTTTTTGTCGTATTTATGGGCTAGAAAGAACACGTTGATAGATAGCACAAGTTTACAATTGTTACTGAGAGAGAATGCTAATTAAAGATGAATCTTAAATTCAGATCAGAACTTAGATCCTGTCACACTTTCTAATATATATATATATACGTGTGTAAATTATTGTAAGAAATAAAACCAACCACCTGTATGTAAAGATATATAAAAATCAAACATTTCATTCTCACGTGCACACGGAAGGTCTTGCTAATCGATATAGTATTCAACTCCGTTTTCCAATTTCATACAGTTCTGGAATCAATACACAAAAGCTTTTCTAAACATTCATCTAACTTAGTCATAGTCGAGCAAATGAAATTCCATGATTAAATTATGTTGCGATTTGTGACGAGGTGTAAAAGATAATGAACATGTCTGTAAGCTGATCATTTCCCATAGACGGTATTCGAACCATTGGACGAACCTGGAATAATATATTTTTTGCGGATGAAGACACCTTTCTTTAGTGGAGGGGTGCGTTCTTCATTCAATATGAAATCTATATTTGCTGAAGCTAACGTGTAACTATCATTCGACCAAACTCATTGGGCAACTAATCCAACAGGAAAAAGCAATAGTACAGACTTTAGTATGAATATTTCTTGTAGAGATAAAAGGCTCCGCTTATGTGTGTGTGTGTGTGTGTGTATGTGTGTGTATGTGTGATATATATATATATATATATATATATATATATATATATATATATATATATTTATATATATTTATATATATATATATATATATTGAACACCGTTTACTTCCGGCAGTTTGTTCTAGAAATCATATGACCCCATCATGGAATCTATTTGCACGAAAGTACTAAACAAAGTATCGATATCGAGTTGGTGAAATTAATTACCTTCTTTATGTTTCTGACACCATCAATCTGTTGACAAAAAAGTAACAAGAATTAATTTGTTTAAGAAAAGGCAATAAAAATGCCACCACCACCCCATGAAACGTATGAAGATTCAAGCCAATCAATAGGCACTATTATTACGATCTATTTTCCGTTTTTGGACAAAGCTACATATTTAGGCCTTTTTCTAACTGTTGATATGTAAAGTAATTACAAAATGTAATGACAACAGTAGCGTTATGTGACGAATATATATTCAAAAACTTTGAAAATATGAAGTATTCATTTCAACTAAAAAGATCATTAAATGTATTTTCTTATTTCTTGCCGTATATTAATCGACCATAATGGTAACATCATTCATTTAAAGATTAGATGTATATCTGCCATTGCTTTCATAGACATTTCATCCATTTTGTTTTTCAAATGATAATACACTACTCTACATGTGACGATTTCCAGAGCGCTTCCAAGAAAATGCAAAACACAGAAATTTAACTTACCTGGATAAATCATATTCTACAGCTTCTGTTCAGAATGGCAATAGGCTTCATGTGCAACAGCAACAACTGAGTGTAAGAGTTAGGGCTATTTCTATATGCATGTCATATATGGTAATTTGTCTATCCTAAATCCAGTCTAATAAATATCCTCTTCCTTATACTTGTTTAAGAAAGGAGTATTTAATACACGTACACATGGAATTAAAAAGTTTCTTACAGCATGTATTCCTGTGTGGGAATAACTCCTCAATGTCAGATTGTAGTGCCCCGGTTAAAATACCGTCGCAGTCTACAGATGTCAGCAACTTAGAACAGGATTGCATAAACCCTGACATAGACTGTCATCTACATAAAGCCGTGTCATCAAGTAAACAAGAACTTCCTCGTTGTTAATAACATAAGTGCTCATGGAGAAAGTTAACATTCTACCTCAGTAGGTTTCCATTTAAGTGAGACATACAAGGTGTCGAGATTCACAATACCTCGGCAATGAAAACTTCCTATATTTAACGTTCATTCGTAATTGTACACGGCGTTAAAAGCCGTCCACTGTTATGAAAACAGTTTTGAGTACTGGTGATTTTTCACGATGCATTACATTTGATTTTTATTGAAATGATTTTATTATCGCTTCTATTTTAAGACACTGTGATGAGATTATATACATCTATGTATTCACTTTAATATTGTATATGGTTTATATAACAAAGAGTAATATATGTATAGGCAGAGAGCGGCTCAATTGAAATGTGTAAAAATACGCTGTCGGCTACTACGCTAAACATTTGGAGGATACCATTCATCAGACTGTTCCATTTTTCTTGTTTTTTCTATGTAATGGAAGGACGGGAGAAAGATTAAATGTGTTAACTTAGCGCCATGTTGTGTCTTTTTTACATTAATAGACCACTGTCCTTGTGAATAAAGTAGAGAAGATGTAAAAACACTCTCTATCAGTTTGGATATTTTAACAATAACCTACGACAAGTGCAACTAGCATTCATTTTTTTTTGCTTTATTTTTCTTTGCTGCTGCTACGGCTTGTTACTTTGTGTGAACTCCTTTACAAGTCTCTGTATTTATAACCCAGATCAAATATTGGTGTTTGGTATCATTAAGTTATATACTTTATGTGCTTTACAGTTTTATATACCACAGCCAAATACCTATGCACTGCGGGCTCATAAGCTAATTTATTAATTCTTGTAATTTTAGCTGGCCTTGCTTTTCTAGGTGTCTAGCTGATAAAAAGAAACCTCCCTAGCCAGATAGTGATAACGCACAAAATGGTTTCTCGCGTGACGAACGTAAGAGCGAGAGAGAGACGCAATAAGTATTCTTGTTAAAGCTTTACTTTATCAGTGCCGGTTAAAATGGTATATTTGGTCATAATCAAATTGAATGGGTGTAGCTTTCTCTTTTCTAACTGAACGTATCTTCTTTTTGTTGCAGGGTTGTTAATGGTTTGTTTTGTGGTTGTTTTTTTTTTCCCCTCGGGTTTAACGCCATTTTTCATCACATGACAGGCCAGTATATTTGGAGGAGGAAGAACCCGGTAAGACCCCTGAAACAATCACCGCCCAACAGGAAGCTACTGGCAAGTTTTAATACATACCCACATTGGTCGAGTCGAGACTCGAACTCACGCGGACGAAAGTGAGATGTGTTAGTGATATGTAAAGGCGAGCACCATAGACAACTCGGCCACGCGGGGCCCCTTGCAAAATGTTGAATTTTATAACAGTTTTAATAGATCCCATTGCATATTCTGTTTCAATGGATAGATTATTATCAGATTTCAAGAAAAGTTTACTAGAGTAAATGAAATAGGATGGTTTAAAGGTCAAAGTATAACGGCGTCAACAAAGACATTCTTTGCAGGCGAGAAATGAAATTATTGGCTTTTCTTTTCCACTGAAAAATTTTATATTTATTTTGGTACCAAATTCGATACACATAGATATGTGTATGACGTCATTATACAGCAGCCTTTACCCCTACCCCCATTTCTGACATGATGTATTTTTTATTTTTTATAAAGGTCGTCGATTACATACTTATTTGTAAACATACGTATGATGTCACGTCATGACGCATCAAAGGATTAACTTAGAACTTTTATACAAAAGTGTAACCTCAGAATCTTCAAAACTGAAGTCAAATCATAGAGCAATATTGTTTGAACAAAATAGCGCGATGAGTGGAACATTTTAAGTCAATTTGTTTAACATTTTTACACACTGTAAATATCGTATACTCAAATTGTATGTGCATCACAAGGATAGATCTCTTTGGTCGACATCTTTTTCTTTTCATTTTTTTTTCCAACATAAACCAACGCTTTTGCCTTTTTCTAAATATATCATTTGTCAATGCTGTAATAAAAGTATCTCTTCTTTAGCAAAACCTTACATATGTATGTACTGTATAGTCCTGGATATACATGATGGCACATTGTTTAAGAACACGGACGAGTTTAAGTTTTGAAGACAGTAGGATCGGATTGCAAACAAAATATAAACAGCCAACCTAACTAATTCGCGAATAGGGTTGCATTAGGAGGTGTTCATGCACTCTGTAGTAGCTTAATCGGTCTGAGCACTAAGTACAAGTTTATCCTGGAGCTGCAGGGTTCGAATCTATGTCTCAGATGGCAGTTTATTGTAAACGTTATAAAAGGGAAACTAATTTAACGTTTCTGATATAAAATGAATACATGTACTAATTGCTAGTGTAAACTTATGGGGTAAGGTTTTTCTTTTCTTGATAATGATATATTTGATTTTTCAGTGCTAACTGTTATGTGCCACTCTTTGTAAAATGTGTTCTTTTGAGCCTGTGCCATTCTTTGCAGAATGTGCTCTACTGAGCCTGTGCCTCTCTTTCCAAAATGTGTTCTGTTGAGCCTGTGAAACTCTTCCCAAAATGTGTTCTACTGAGCCAAAGAATCCTGCATACCCTCAGCAGTTTCGGACTTCTGCATTGGATTATCACTTTACAATAAATGTAATATTGTTTCATTGTTTAACTTCACCGCTTAACAATCTTTGGAAAGTTAATGTACTTTACATAAACATTAAACAAGGTAGAGCTACTATTGATTTTCCCTTTTCCTACTATGCTACAATCAAAAACGTCTATAAGATTTTAAGGTTTTTGATGTATTTTTGTTGTTGGATTTGATAGCATTATAAAATATGTCCCTAATATTCATCCCGAATAGTTTTAAAAGCAATCCTTCCCTCCAAACCAACATACATAAATATAAACACCTTGAATTGATATATACATATTTATTCACAATTTATTTTGAATCAAGAAGTTGTCAGCTGGTTGCTCATTTGCAATGAGAAAGTTCTTTTCTTAGTAAATCTAGAATCTTGTGCAAATAATGGAAGTAAATATTTTAGCAACACAGGTTTTATATATATATATATATATATATATATATATATATATATATATATATATATATATATATATATATATATATATATAATATATATACAGTAAAGATTGCTTATAATGTTTCACAGGGGACTGGGATTTTAGAACGTTATAACCTAGAAACGTTGTATCCAAATTCATATTTTTTTTTTCAAAATGTTTAGGTACTTGTCCGTGTCGATGGCGTTGGACATACATGTAGTAAACAATTTATACTGGTATGATTACTGTCAGAACTCGTTTGTAATGGTAATAAATTGTCAGAAAACATACATTTGTATAAATACATGTTGTTATAATTTTAAAAAATGATAAATTAGTGATTTTTACCATCCGATGAAAGTGTCTACATAGATGTACATGTACCAGCAAGTGAATCATAAAAATCATTTTGTGAAAACGTCTTTGTTCAATAACTTAACGACTAGTAAATTAGTCTCATATTTGTTTGGATGGAAAGAAATTGTCAATATTCATTTGGTCTTTATTAATCTGAGATTTTTTGTTAATATGACATGCAAATTCTCATAAAGAATAGGTACAGTCCAATTTTCGATATGCTACCTACAACCTCGCTGGCCCCGGGTACAATGGCTAGTACTGAATCATTGTCATCCTTGTCGCTTCCAATTGCAGAAATATCGGTTGCTTCCTGGCAACCATTAATTTCGCAAATAATATCCCCAATTGTTGGTATCACAGATGTGACAGTGTCACTATAAACATTTACATAATCCAAGAAATCAATATCCTCGTTACAAGATCCAAGTAAGCGTAACGCGTCACGCACCATAGCAACGGGAAAATCATAAGCATCAGCATCGCTATCACTTGTAATGACATCTGATTGCTCACTAAACCCTGCCTTAACAAAACAGTTTGCAGCACAGTCTGTGGAAACATTAATCCACGCATGATAAATTATATTGATTGCGGACAATTCATTTAGTTCACATTCAAACGTTTGTGAACGCCCTGCTTCTAAACTTCGTATTATTTGTAGCTTTGTGTCTAAAGAGACATTTTTGTTTCTGACTGGCGAATTTTCAGCCATTTCACAATAGTTAGAATCAAATTGAACATGAGAGAGATTAACTTCAAGCTGTATTCAGTTAGTCAACATACAGGTATAGAAAGATAGCTAAAGTATATTTCGAAATTATTTAGTACAAAAAGTACAATACAAAAGCATTGAACCAGCAACCCGAGATTCTAAATTACCGATTATGAATGAGATGTGATTATCACGCCTTTGTTATCTGGTGCCTTTGTTAGGCCTTTGTTATTTACCGATTATGAATGACGTGTGATTATCACGCTTTTGTTATCCGGCGCCTTTGTTGGTACGCCTTTATTATGTAAACTACCGCCATTGTGATAAAAGCGTTGTAATTGAGCTAATTGTCTCAGGCGGACCACACAAATCAAAGCTATAACCAACAACAAATGAACGTTGTAATAAAGCCTTTGGAATATATAGTAATTAGAAATTTGGCCGGGGAATTAAACTCAAACGTCCAAACCCAAACCAAGAAAACGTTCTATCCAAGAACGTAATAAGCAATCTTTACTGCAAATATATATATATATATATATATAACCAAAAGATTAACAGATTAGAGATCTATAAGTCGTTCCAAACTGGACTCGAACCTGTGTCGCGATGCGACCCGCTCCGAGAAAAAGGTAGGGTCCCGGGTGGCCGAGTGGTCTAAGGCGCTCGCCTTTTATATATTACTGACACATCTCACCTCCGTGCGCTTGAGTTTGAGTCTCTTCTCAACCAATGTGGGCATGTCAGAAAGCTTGCCAGTAACTTCCCGTGGGTCAATGGTTCTTTCTGGGGTCTTCCGGGGTTCTTCCTCCACCAAATATACTGGCCGTCAGGCATAGCCCATCGTGGCGTTAAATCACACAAAGCCAACGAAATAAAAATTTAAAAAAATAGAAAGAAAAAAAAATAATAAAAACTGAGAAGGAGTGTGGGACAAGATCGAAAGTCAGGACCCGAGTTCACGAGACCCCACTCGCTATGCAAGTGGAATTTAACACTCAGTTATATGCTCAAACCCGCTGGATTTTGTATTTAGATATGCAAGGTATATACATGAAATTATAGTTATAAATTGACGCATATATACTAAACAGAGTGCTTATTCCTGAATACTGCATTAATTTTTTTGGATACATGATTGCATACAAAAATTTACTTAGATTTACACCAGTATAAAAAACCAGGTTAGAGAGTTATAATTCGTTCCAGGCAAGACTCGAACCTGTGCCGCAAGTAACAGCTCCTATCACTTAGTTCAGGGGCCTCCAAACTAAGGCCCGCTGGCCGGATTCGGACCGCGGCTTCGATTTGTCAGGCCCGCAAAGTGTTGTACTTTTTTAAAACGATTTTGCATACTTAAATTTGTCACAGTCGCTTCGGCCCGCAAACCCCCTTCAAAAATCTAACATGGCCCTCGTCTTATAAAGTTTGAAGACCCCTGACCTAGTTCTCATGCACCAGCGCACTAATCCACTCAGCCATGCGGTCATCCCAACAAAACAGCATTATAGCAAAAATAGGATATAAAATATTATTTCAAGGTTCAATCATATTTATTACACAATAATACGAAACTGTTTGTACGCACTTAAACCTTATATTCATTTAGAAAGTCAAAATGACCGTAAGGGAAAAATAAATCGTCTAATGTTACCAAAACCCATCACCTTGGTCACCTGAGATATTTACAAGTGCGGGATTAGGCTGCATATTTAAGCATCTGTTACTTTTCACTATTTAATCATCAACAGAGAAGATAAAAGCCCCGTATTTTAATTTTAATCGTTATTATTATTTTACTTTATTTTTGCAAAAGATACAAGGATGCATTAGTGTAAATTACTTGAATCTTGTGAGCAACATATTTTAAAAACGAATGGCGAAGTTAAATTTGTGAAATTTACACATTTTGCTGTTGAGTAATACTCTGACCTTTTGTAAACTACTTTACTATTTCTAAATGGGTGATCTAATAATAACACTTATATAGGTTGACTACATACGCTCTGAAAATGTATTGCTGCTATTTTTGTTCCAAATATGAAATATGGTTTCCCATTTTTAAACTTATAAATCGGATATCACATTGTATACGTGGGTAAAAATAAGATATCTTTTCACTGAAGATATTTCGCTTTCGTCAATCATAAATTTAAAACAGAGAGAGAGAGAGAGAGAGAGAGAGAGATTCGTTCTTCCTTTGGTACAAATTTAATCCAAATGTAAGACTAATTTAGAACAGGAATTGCAGAAGGTATAAGCGTCTTTTATTAGAACAATGTTACAGCTAAGTACAACCTCTAACCTAAGTAAGCACATCAGTGATTTGTATCCCGAGGGTACAGACCTCTTGCTATTCTTTTGATCTCACAACGCTGATACCCTCCTTTACATATCAAAGGGCACAGATGATATCTGGGAGTTTAGTGGAGTTTATAACACTGGTCTACAGCCAAAATGCTTCCGCAATAAATGTTGTCAAACTTTACTAATTCTGGGTCACTGAGAACGAAAATGATGCTTAAAATTGTTGATTGGCTCTAGTTTTAAAGATATGATACTGGGTCAGTATATACGACCCTTGACTTGGGAATGGCGGACGATAAGTGAGTTATAAAGGGAAGGAATCTCAATTTAAACTGGAAATGACTAAAATACACCCTTGACTGGATCTATGAATAAATCTATGACTGGGTTTGGACAGTACTTGCTTTTTAGGCAAAACAATGAATGATGTAATCTGAAGCTGGTATACCGTCATACATGATATGAATTGCATGATGTTATTCCTATAAGTCATGGATGATGCAACCATAACTAAGCTTACATCACTCTGCTGAAGAAATTGCCCTATATCAGCTCTACAAATTATACAGTGTCGTGCTCTCTTATTTGTCAGTGTTTGATTTTGCAAAGGGACACATTTCTGTTTAGCCAAAGTGCCAAGTACTTGTGTGAACAATGCAGATAACTTCTGCTATGTTTGTGGTGAAGTGACTTTTGCATCACAAAAGCGCAGTATAACAACTATGGTTAAGAAAGCCTGTCACCTTTATTTTGGCTGCAAAATTAGAGATCAGGACAAGATGTGGTCCCCTCACATATGCTGCAAGACTTGTGCAACAAATCTTTGCCAGTGGTTGAACAGAAAAAGGAAATCTATGCCTTTTGCAGTGCCAATGATTTGGAGAGAGCCAATAGATCATATCAGCAATTGTTACTTCTGCATTGTGCCTCCAGTTGGGAAAGGTGTGTCAAAGAAGAAAAAGTGGACTGTGCATTATCCAAACATTCCATCAGCTATACGATCAGTACCCCACGGAGAAGGACTGCCGGTTCCTGATGCACCAGAATCATTCTCACTTGAGTCAGACGAGGAAGAGGCAGAGGATGAAACTTCTAGTCCTGAACCATCAATGTCACATGACCCATATTTTCTCCCATCCTCCTCCTCTGAACCACACCTCATAACACAAGGTGAACTGAATGACCTTGTCAGGAATTTGGAACTACCCAAGAGTAAGGCAGAGCTGTTGGGCTCCAGACTACAGCAGTGGAATCTCCTGGCAGGTGATGTTAGGGTTTAATGTTCCGTGACCGTCAAAAGGATCTTGTCCCATTCTTCTTCATGGAAGGTGATTTTGCAGCCTGCAACAACATCGATGGTGTGATGGCAGCCGTCAACATCGTTCATGATCCAGATGAGTGGAGACTGTTCATTGATTCATCGAAGACGAGTCTTAAAGCTGTTTTGCTGCATAATGGCAGCGTTTTGCCATCAATTCCAGTTGGTCATGCAGTCCATATAAAGGAAACCTATGAAAACATGAAACAACTTTTGAGGTGCATAAACTATGACCAACATCAGTGGCAGCTTTGTGGCGATTTCAAGGTTCTTGCTCTCTTGCTTGGTCTGCAGACTGGATACACAAAGTACTGCTGTTTTCTCTGAGAATGGGATAGTCGTGCGAGAGATTCCCACTACATCAAGAGAGATTGGCCACTCCGACAGTCATTGGAGCCTGGGATGAAAAGTGTTCAGCATCCACCACTTGTTGAATCAAGGAAGATTTTGTTACCACCCTTGCACATCAAGCTGGGTTTGATGAAGAACTTTGTGAAGGCCATGGACAAAACACAAGCAGCTTTCAAGTACCTCCGTGGAAAATTTCCAAGGTTAAGTGAAGCTAAGATAAAGGAAGGTGTCTTTGTTGGTCCTCATATTCGTGAATTTCTTCGAGATGATGCATTTCACCGTGCACTGCGTGGCAACGAAAAGACGGCATGGAAATCCTTCCAGTTAGTGGCAACAAATTTTCTCGGAAACAACAAGGCAGACAACTATAGGGAGTTGGTGGAAAACCTCCTCAAGGCATACAAAAGCCTTGGTTGCAACATGTCACTAATGATACATTTTTTGCACTCTCATCTAGATTGTTTTCCACCGAACTGCGGAGCAGTGAGCGACGAGCATGGCGAGCGATTTCACCAGGACATTGCAACAATGGAGAAACGCTATCAGGGCAAATGGAGCCCATCAATGCTTGCAGACTATTGCTGGACAGTGACAAGAGATGCTCCATTTAACTAATACAAGAGACAAGCCAAGAAAGAAGCGCCGAGTAGACACTGAATAACGAATAAACTATGTACTTATATATACATAATAGTTTTTTGACTTTTGTTTCAATATATTTTTTATTTATATAACCCTTTTGCCGTATTTTCAAGTGTTACATAAACACGACAGGTGAAATATTATCATGTAAAGCAACCATAAACACATGAAAAGACCTAGATTTACAATTTATGATTAAAACTCTACTATGTATACAATATACATAGACGACTTCGAAAAAATTGTAGACCAGTGTAATTTGCAATTCCCGTATGGATCAACCATTTATATTTCCGGGGAGTGGGAGGGGGGACACGTTGGATATTTTGGAGAAAACAAATTTTCCGGCTCTCAAATAGCTCAAGTAAAATATTCTTCCTCTGATATTTAGGGGACAAAATCATTACGTATATTATGTTAATTGCAAAACAATAAATGATCTTGAAGTTAAGAAAACAAAAAGAGTCTGGTTCGAAAGAAAATCCCATCCCCCACCGCGGAAAATTAAACGGTCGGTCCCTTAGTATATTAAAAGTTCTAGTATGTTGCTCTGTATGTTAGTCCAAGCTCTGTCGGAGCGTTCATGACTACTCAACCATCATAAATTACACCAGGTATAAGGTAAACAAATAGATGTTTGTCAGTGAGATTCGACCGGGCGACCTAGGTAAATCGACGAAGCAAAAGGCGCAGATTTAGTTTTAAGCAATTTAAGAACAAGATCTTTCTCCAACCGGTATAACAATGCCCTCTGCCGCTGTCAACACAATGGTAAGCACATTTTATCTTTGTATATCGACATGACAGGTTCTATACTCGTATAAAGTTTCAGTTAATGATTCATCTCCGTTTCCTTTTCACCCTATGTACATAACTAAGTTTATTACGCAAGTCACGTATTACTACAATAGGTAAGCTTTCAGCTTTACTTGATGGTCTTGTGTGTGAAAATACTGAGGAAAGTGTAGAGGGAAGAATAACAAGCTTAGGAAACGAATTGTCTCCCGTGTTATATACACAGGATTCACCTGGAATTCAAAACAGCAATTTGTGTTTGATACATAGCAGAAATAACATAGCATACAAGTGTGCTGTCGATGCTGTTTTTCCTCAACACGGCACTGAGACAAATGCCACGGTCAATCAGAATTGGTAATATAGACATTCCCTTCCATTGTGCAGTAACAAAAAGGGCATACAAATAATCAGGAGTGACTTTTACCACGACAAAAGCAAGTTTTATTGTTAATATTTCGTAAGATATGTTGGTATATTTTTTATATAAAAAATCTATTTAGTATTTGTAGTCTCCAATTCATTATTTCTTCATTTTTTTTAATCGAAGTTGAATTGAATGTGTTTTTTTTTAAAACTGTAATCTTTATTTGCAGCTTATATTCATTATTTAAAAAATGTCAAAAACACATGATATTCGCATGACCAGAGATGTGAACAACGTATCATAAATGCAAAAACACTAATTATCTAAGGTACAAATCACGCTGCATGATTATTTCACGTTTATGACAACCTACTATGTTGTTTGTAATCTATTGAAAGGTTAACATTACTTTTTTTTCAATACGTTTTTTCATTATTCCGAAAGGTGATTGGTCACTAGGTGTAAACCGCTATTTTTAGCAACCCCATCGTGGTCCTTAGTGGGATAAACAATAATAGCATGCGCAGCAATATTTTGGACGAGTCTACTAAGCAAGGAGGTTTGGATTGCTTACATCACGCGGACTTCCAATGAAATTTCATCTATTTTAAGGCGCCTCTGGCGCATACGGGGCTGTGGTGTCTTATTGCCGTCTACCAAACCTGTGAACTTTTCACCTTTCCCATTTTCACTGGAAATGTATCTTCTTCTCATGCCCCAGTCTCATGACATAATTTGAGACTATTGCTCGACTCTTGACGGAAATATCTCGGGAATCAGCCATATTAATAAATGGTATTGTGTACGCATCGAATACAGAAGCCAGAGCCTAGAGTCACAAAGACATTCATTATTATTTATTTCGGATTACATGCAAACTGTGCCTCATATTTGCTAGTGTGTACTAGATGATACAGTGGCATAACTACCGCCCCCGCCCCCCCCCCCCCATGTGGGTTGGCTGGGGGGGGGGGGGGAACCCGCGCTAGGAGGGGGTCCAAAATCGGGCTTTACATAATTTGATAGGGGCCCACTATAACTGTTTGCGGCGGGGGCGGGGGTTCCACAATTTGAAGTTACGACACTGAGAGGATATTTTCAAGTAAAGTCTCTGGCAGACGATTTTGTGATAGTAAATGTATCTGCTTGGAGGATCAGCTGATCCTAGAAAATTCGAGCGAATTTTGTTTTTATTAGAACGAGGCCTACTGAGACAAAACCAGTTGAATCATTACTAATATAGAAACCAAAAGAAAACCTCCTTTTTGCTTTTTTATTGAAAAGTGTTTTATAATATTGTCATGAGATTAACGTGGTTTATTTGAAATATTAAACACCATATATATCCATTAACAGTATGACCACAAATGACATATGAAAATGAATAGTTTCAATCTGTCTCTTCCTTCATACGATGCCATAATTGAAACCTTACTGGCCTTTGATTATTTTCTAATCGGATACTTTCTTAGAATTGAATACTTTTCTGAGGTATCTCTCCAGTGTTTCGCTGTTTTGCATTGGGTTAAAAATTTCAAGAGCAGGTATGTCCCAACGAGTGGATGGCGCACAAATTTTCCATCCCCTTCAGAAGTACACGAGGACGATGACAAAAGGCATGAGGCCAATGAATGCCTCAGCCTTAAAATCTGGGAAAGGTATAATATTCTATTGGCTGCCTAATCACATTGGTATAAAGGGTAATGAAAGTGCAGATAAAGCAGCAAAAGCTGCCATACAGTCACCCGTTTTCCGAATGGAAGGTTCCATATACTGACTTCAAATATTGTATATATCAGCATGTTCGTTATACTTGGTACAATATGTGGAATGAAACAATCAAACTTAGAACATCAAATCCACTACTGGAGAGTGGCATCCCTCGTATAGAACAAAATCGCAGAGATGAGGTGGTATTGTGCCGATCGCGTATTGGACACACACACCTGACTCATGTATACCTCCTGAATGGTGATACCATGTCAGGGTTCACTGACAGTTGAACGCATTCTTGTCGAGTGTGTCGACTTCCACCCTGTGATATATATATATATATATATATATATATATATATATATATATATATATATATATATATATTATTTTTTGGCGTGAACTGCATGAAGAAACTGTATGGTGATATACCACGCGAGAAAATCTTAAACTTTTTGAGGGAATGCGGTTTATATAAAAAAAATTGACCACGCTTTTTAAGGATTTTTTGTGTTACCTTTATCTTTTATTTTATATTAAAAAAAAAAAAATATATTTATAGAATTTTAACAACATTATGTTTTATGTTTTATCATGTTGTACTAAATGTTTGTGTAATCCATTTTTACATTTTTCCAACTTTACCTTTAGTTGGCACCATTTAGCCACAATGGTACTGAGGTGCCGTTAAACACTAGATACATACATACATACATACATAAGTAGTTGTGGGGGGGGGGGGGGTAACTGGGTACGGGGGGCACTCTGGGTATCTACGGGAATTTAACATAGCGGGGGCACTCTGGGCATCTACGGGAATTTAACATGGGGGCACTCTGGGTATCTACGGGAATTTAACATAGCGGGGGCACTCTGGGTACCAACGCTAATTTAACATAGAAGGGGGCACTCTGGGTACCAACGGAAAAAAAAATGGCAATCATGGGAAAATTAATCTTTTCTTGAAAAATGGGTGGCCCTGAAAAGGGCCGTTGGTTTTTTTGTTTAACATTGAAATCTCCTGGAGGGTCTTCTTTTCCTTAAACTTCTACGGACTTCCGGTCCGTGCATCAAGACCCTCTTCAGGCAGCCTTGTCGTTCAATATAGATGCGACGTTTCCATGTAGCGGTCTCTGTAATCTTGGTGATGGCCCATGAGGCCTTCACATACATAGGGAATGCTGGGTTAAACAGCATTCCCGAGATGATACTGGATGATTCCACACTTGTCCACATTTTGTTTGTTCTTTTGGAGTAGTCTTGGAGAAAACCGGTGAAGCTCTACGAGACAAGCGGTCGTATATATACCCTACGATCGGATTGAAATGCATCGAAATGAACTACCAATCCAAGCGCGCGTTACAAGCGGGTCGGTGTTTCTTCCAATGGGAAGAGAGTCGGGGTGTGACGTCATTTGGGGTATAAAGGCATCAAATCGTTCGTAGGGATTTTACTTTTTGGACAGCCTAAATGGAGACTACCAAGACTAGTATGTATTGGGGTGAGCCTGCAACGACTAATGCTGCTTTGTTGAACTTCCAGCCGGAAGAGTTTAATTTAGATTTTCTGTCTCAAGAATTTGAGCCTGAAACGACTACGACTGTTGCTGCTATATCAGTCTCTTTCCTGCCTGTCATGGACGATTTCAAAAGAGGCAACAAGAACAACTGGAAATATTTTTACAACGGCAGAGAGAAGCGGAAGAAGTGTTTCTTCAAGAAGAAGAGGAGAGAAGAAAACGAGAAGAAGAAATAAGACAGTTAGAAGAGGAGAAGAGTGAAGCACCGCAAGAAGAGAGTCAGGAAGATAAAACGGTGAGTCTTCTCCAAGAGATTTTATCCGAGTTAAAATGTTTGACAAACTTGTATAAGTATTCTTTAACTCAGCCGAAGAGAAAAAGACCATCACGGGCCAAACATTCCAAACCCATCACCACTACTAGTGAGATGCTACCACCACCACCACCACCAGTCACTACTACTACTATTACCACCACCAAAGCAGCAGCAGGAGGAATTGGACTGGGTCGTGGAAAAGGATTACGACAATTGAAGCTGATCCTGTCCAGTCCATAAGTTTGTGTAACAAACAAACAAACACCCCAACGGCCCTTTTCAGTGCCAGACAGATCTCTAGAAAAGAAATTAAATTGCCAAAAAAAATCAAGTAAAACTTTAAAAATCCCCATTCCTTGGTTTTTTGTGTAAGAGTGAGTGCGTGCGTGTATCATTCATACTCTAAAATAACAAAATAACACAAAAACACTTACTTTTTTTTCCATTCTGGTGTATTCTCATTTTTTTTTTACAAAATAATTCACCATGAACATAACACCACACTCCAAAAAAAGTTCATTGTTCACTGTCTGTCTCTCTTGTTCTTCTTGAATTTCTTCACAGGAATCAAGGGTTCTTCTTCTTCTTCATTCTCATTGTCTTCCAGCCATCTCACTTTCTTCTTGCTTTTCTTGACAATATGTTCTTCTTCTTCTTCTAGGTTTGAAGATCCTTCGGCTACCTCCCTCTCTGGTAGATTTTCTTTTTCTTGTTCTTTCTGAGGGCACTCCGAAGACCAATGTCCTTTTCCTTTACAATAATAACAACTATCTTTCCCTTTATCTCTGCTTTGGTTTTGACGTTGTGGACATTCTGGAGCCCAATGTCCTTTCTCTTGGCAGATATAACAAGTATCTTGACTTTTATCTCGAGAGGTAGAGGAGGAGGAGTAGTCCTTACTCTTACTGGTAGTATACTTTCGAAGGACTGTCTGTAAATCTCTCACCAAAAAAGCTATATGTCTTCTTGACTCTTCCATCTTTACAGTTTGAAAGTTCAATCACAAAGACTGATTCTGAGGGTAAGAAGGTCTCTCTATATATAGTCTCCTCTCTCTATATATAGGTTCCTGTGTGAAACTGAATTAGTTTCAAATCAAACTTCAAGATGAAAAGATCACGTCCAATCTATGAGAAAACAGAAGAAGAAACAAAGAGGCCACGGCGACGAAGACTGTCCGTACCGCCTGAAACATCGCTGGCTGAACTGCTAGCTCAAGTCCATGCTAGCGATTTCGAAGAAGAGATGAGTGAACCTGAAACCTTACCACCTTCTAACTCACCCAAAACAAAAACCACCACCACCAGAACCCGTGACCAAAAAAGACCTACTACCGTGACTCCTGAAAATTACTATCGTATTCGAGAGACGCAAAAAATAACCTCTCGAAAATTTAAAACCACAGCCTACACTCACACGGTTCACTTCAAAGACCTCAAGTCCGAAGTACCTCCCGAGAAAGCGGCGAGGTTCATTAGCGATTTGTGGGGATCTGTGTTACAAAATTTGAAACAACAATGCGGAACAAAAGAAGACGATCGATTGAGACTGTCTATTCATCACGACAATTTGAAGTCCCCTGTTTGGATCGAGTTCAGCACCCCGGCAGAATTAACACCAGACAAAGTCATGTCCAAAATCGAACACGTTCAACAATCTAACGACAAGTTTACCATCACCGATGGAAAGGCCACACTTTACATGACTCACGTTGCTCCTCCTCGAGGAAGTGGACGAAGCAGGAAAGCGTTACTGGTGGACGATCTTCGCAGTACCAAATTCAGTGTCGTCCAAATTGACAATACTCAAGACCAGATGTGCTTGGCTCGAGCTATTGTGGTGGGGCGAACGTATGCCAACAAGAACGAGAGCAAAGAATGGAGAAGAGCCTGGAATAACATTCTAACAAATCTAACAAACAACGAAAAGAATCAGAACTCCTGTTGCAACAAGCAGGCATCCCTAAAGAGACCGTGTGTGGCATTTCTCAAATGCAACAACTTCAAGACGTCTTGGCTCCTCACTACACTTTGAAAGTACACCCTCAAGAAGTGCGCGGAGATATGCTGTTTCGAGGCCCAAATTTTCCCGAAGGAATACATTCACGTGTATTACCACCAAGAACATTTCGATGCCATCACCACTATCACCGGATTTTTGGGATACTCTTACTACTGCGAGAAATGTGACCAAGGATTTAACAGTCGAGAGCGACACCTTCATTGCGGTCAGAGATGTCGGGGCTGTTTAGCGGCCAACCATGCCTTCCTGAACAACACCACGTCCATTGTGAGACGTGTCGACGCACTTTTGTCAGTCCCTCTTGTTACGAACAGCATCGCAAGACACAAGGACACCAACAAAAATGTGCTTGCGACTTATTGAAATTGTGCTTCACGTGTGGAAAGCAAATTTGCACCAACGACCCCAAGAGACACGTTTGTACTGGAAAAAAAGATGTCCTATTTGCAAGCAGATTTTGAACTTTGATCATCAATATTTTATTCAAAAGTACGACAAGACAGAGAAGAATGAATTAAAGAAGAACAAGAACCAAGTGGATTTCATCTTTTTTGATTTTGAATGCATGCAAGAAACAGGCATTCACATTCCCAATTTCTGCGTGGCTCATCGGGCTTGTGAGAAGTGCATTCAAGAAACGATCCATTTTCACTGTCCTCATTGTAGTCGGATTCCAGGAGGACGTGAAAAAATCTTTCGCGGGGCCAACACTTTGTCCGAGTTTGCTGAATGGATTTTAGACCCTACCGACGACAGTTGGAGCGAAGAGGACATTCAACGTTACGGAGACTGTCATCGCTATGCCACCGTCATAACTCACAATTTCTCGGGATACGATGGACAGTTTTTGTTAAGATATTATTCGCAACAAGGTACCGAACGCCCTGAAGTCACCATGAACGGAAACAAACTCATCTACATGCAAGTGGGTCAAGTCAAATTCAAAGAATCCATGAGTTATTTAGCCATGCCTTTGAGTCGAATGCCAAAAACATTTGGCATGACAGAAATGGCCAAAGGCTATTTTCCTCACTTCTTCAACACGGAATCTAATCAACATGCCGTCCTACCTCATTTCCCTGACCTCCATTATTACGACCCCGACGGAATGCGCTCCGAACAGCGAGAAGCCTTTCACGCTTGGTACCGCGCTCACCAGTCAGAACCGTTTGACTTCCAAGAGGAAATGCTGAAGAACTGTCGATCCGATGTGGACATTTTGCGCCGTTGCTGTGGAAAGTTTCGAGAGTTATTTCTAGATCACGGAGACGTCGATCCTTTGAAAGATGCGGCCACTCTACCTAAAGCCTGTTCCTTAGTGTACACCCAAAATTTCATGCCCGAGAACGAACTAGCCATCATCGACTCCAACACGTCTCTCTTTGCCAGTCGTCAATACTCGGCCAAAGCTTTGCGTTGGTTCCATTACTTGTGCCAAAGAGAAGACAAATGGATACAACATCCCAGAAACGGAGGAGGAGAAAAGAAGATTGGATCTTATTTCGTGGATGGTTGGGATTTAGAAAACCCGCACACGGTGTACGAATTTCAGGGTTGCTTGTTTCACGGATGCCCTACCTGTTTTCCTGACCGAGACCTGAAAAGTCCTTATTCAGACTCTACCATGGAACAGTTGTACGAACATACTTACCAACGACGACTCAAGTTATAAAGTCAAGGATACCAAGTGGTAGAAATGTGGGAGCACGAGTACGATCGCCGTTTGAAAACCGATCCTGAATTTAAGAGCATCACCGAAAGTTACTACGTGACCACCATTGAACCTTTGGATCCACGCCACAGTTTATTTGGAGGACGAACCAATGCCACTCGCTTGCTGTACGACGTAGACGAATCCAAAGGAGAAGAAATCAAATACATCGACGTGTGTTCTTTGTATCCTTGGGTGTGTAAATATGCTCGTTTTCCAACCGGCCACCCTGAAATCTTGACAGAACACATCGACGTGCAACACAATTGTCAATTCGAAGGATTGATCAAATGTAAAGTCTTACCCCCGACCGACTTGTACCATCCCATCTTACCTCACCATTGCCAAGGAAAACTGATGTTTTCTTTATGCTGTACGTGTGCCGAAACATGCAACCAAGATCACCCCTGTCACCACACGGAGGATGAACGCTCTTTGACAGAAACGTGGGCCAGTGCCGAATTGTTTCGAGCTCTGGATCGTGGATACCGTTTGTTGAAAGTGTACGAAATCTGGCACTTTCCAACTACCGCACAATACCAAAAGGACGACGCCACGAATCATCCAGGGATTTTCTCGGGGTACGTCAATCAGTTTTTAAAACTGAAACAAGAAGCCAGAGGCTATCCCTCGTGGTGTCAGACTCCCGAAGACCAAGTTCGATTCAAAGAAGAGTACCGTGACATCAAAGGGATCACTTTGGAAGACGTGGAAAAGAACTAAGGAAAAAGATCGTTTGCCAAAGTCATGCTCAATTGTTTGTGGGGAAAAATGGCCCAACGACCCATCTTAACCAAGACGGAATACTTGACCGATCCTTATAAGTACTTTCAACTGGTGGACAACAAAAGTGTACTTGTCAAACACGTCGAAATCGTCCGTGATGATTTGATCTTAGTCAATTTCGAAGAAGAACCCAAGTTTGTAAAACCTGACAAGTTTAGCAACGTAGTCATTGCCGCCAACGTGACCGCTCATGCTCGTTTGAAATTGTACGACGAAACTTTAGAAGTCTTGGGAGATCGTGTCCTGTACTTTGACACCGAGAGTTGCATGTGCATCCATCGCCCCGGTTGCCCACACCCTACCATCCAAGGAGATCGTTTAGGAGCCTGGACGGACGAGCACCCTCAAGACACCATCCTGAGTTTTGCCAGCGGTGGCCCTAAAAATTACGGCTACCGATACCGAGACCCACAAGGACAACTTCACACCCAATGCAAAGTGAAAGGATTAACCCTCAACTATCGAACCAGCCAAGTGGTTAATTTTGAGGTTTTGAAAAATGCTTTGCTGTCTGGACAAGTGGAAGACTTTCGAGTGCACACGTTAGAACCTCACAAGATCGTACGGTTACCTTATCACCAAATTGTCACTCGTCCTTTACAAAAAGTGTACCGAATTATGTACCAGAAACGAGTGAGACTTGCAGACCACACCACTTTGCCTTACGGACACGCCGATCTGCAGTATAAAAAAGGACACCCCCTTGAACAGAAAAGCCAACACCAAGATTGACGATGACTTCAACACCGTGTGATGAACCCACTACAGACCTCAAGTTGAAAGAATGCAAATTTCCCGTGACCTTGCCTGACTATTGTGAGTGTGCCAGTCGCTTGAACACGTTTAAAAAATGGCCTAAATGGCATGGATTACCTACTTCCAATTCTTTAGCCAGAGCAGGATTTGTCTACTTTGGACAGTGAAACAAAGTGCAATGTTTCAGTTGTGGTGCAACCATTTACATGAACCCTAAAAGTTCAGCTATCCTGGAACATATCAGATGGTCTCCAAACTGTGCTTACCTTTCTTTGGCGTTTCCACCGATTACATTACAGTACTTTGCGGATGGTACAGTCGACAGGTATAAAAAAGGAACCCCTTCCAAACCTAACCATTCATTCTGACTTTCAACGTTGACCGAGCAAGAAGAGAAAAAAAAGATGAGTAATTTTGTCATCCTCCCACCAAAGATGAATAAGAATACTCATGCCACCCACCCACCAAGGGAGAAATCTAGTGTGAACTCCAAATACCATCACGACTTGGAGTGCGATGCAGTGCCATGCGACGAGACGGATTCCGTAAGCGTTGACAGCAGCGATTCACACGATCAGACGGATGCCGTACGCTTGGACATCGTCGATGCTGTGCGTGTGCCTCACCGTCCCTCTAGAGATGCAGGACGACCTTTCTTCTTTATTGGGAAGAATGCTAAACGTACCTGTGAATGTCATAAAGAATTGACGATACCTGTGGATTTGCCTGGCTATTCCAAGTATGCAAGTCGACTCCAGACGTTCCAAGACAAGTGGCCTAAATATTTACTACAATCAACTACTGACAAAGCTTTAGCCAGATCTGGATTTATCTACTTGGGAGAAGGAGATAAAGTTCAGTGTTTCAGTTGCGGTGTGAGACTTCACCAATGGGAGTCTACCGACTCAGCTTACATTGAACATGCTAGATGGTCTCCGCACTGTCAGTTCTTACCTTTAGTGGCCTTAGAAGAGTACGGGTACGATGAGCCAGATGCCAAGAAGAAGTAACATGTCGGATGATACTTTACAATGGTACATTCGTGGTTTACCTTTGGAGTTGCGAGAACACATTTACAGAGAATGGGTTCAGATACAAGTGAAACGTAAAGAACAGTTACATCCTTTACGACATACATGTTTTAACCATTGGTATCTTAATGTTATAAAAATACTGATTAGTACCAAGATATTCAAATGGTCAGATTTTCATGAAGGACTAGAAGACCACTTTAAGAGTTTGGAGGGCACCACCTACAATGTGTCAGTGATCCATAGAATTCGATGGAACGAAGTGAAGGAAAAAAATGTGACCAACAGACAAGAATACCAAAAACTTTTACTAGAAGTGTCACCTCAAGACGAAACGTCTTTACGTCAAGTGAGGTTGTGTAATACGGTTCTTCTCGCTGATCATCTTAGATATCCTTTACCCACCGATTCCATTTGGCTAAAGTGTGAGTATTTTGTCACCAAGAAGACTAGTTTAGAAGATCGCATTCGTGACTTGCCTTTGAAGTTGCGAGTACGAATTTACAAAGAGTTTGTCCAGATCCAAGTGAAACGCAAACTCAAAGTCATTCCTCGATTTGCGCACTACCGCGACTTCCACCGTATCAGAAGTCTGATTCTGGAGAGAAACTATCACCGCTATCGTGAAGAACACAAAAGAGAGTTACTTATTTCCAAGTCGGAAACTTTACCAGAACACATTCGTGGTTTGCCTTTGGAGCTGCGAGAACGGATTTACCAAGAGGTTGTCAAGTTACAAGTGAAATGCAAACTCAAAGTCATTTCTCGATTTTTACACCATTGCTACTTCCAAAGTATGAGAAGACTGATTTTGGGAAGATTCTATCGCTGGCACCTTGGAGAAGACTATCATAAAAGATACCAACCTTGGGAACCTGGATATAAAAACCCACCACCAAAGATACCCACCTTAGGAATCTCATCCTATAAAATCTCACCATGTCAGGACTGTGGTCTTCACTTGTGAAACGTATTCCGTGGAAGGAAGTCAACGATCGTGTTCAGACTTTAGAGGATTATAAAGACTTGATACAAGAACTGTTTCCATTAAATTTTGGACGCCATGTGGTGTGTGTCTTAGTGACTGTCTTTCTTGGATTTCGTTTTCCAGGACATTCGTTGTGGAGTATTTTTGAGGAACAGTGTTTGTCTTGGATTATTTTGGAGGACCCGTGGTTGTTTTGGACTATTTTGATGAACCATCAAAAACAACATGACCATTCATGCTTTATCGGTACACGAAAGACTAATTGTACTCAAAGTGTTGAAAGTGGTGATGAAGACAAGTGGGGTACCTCCGTATGAAGAAGACATTAGTCAAAATTTATCTACCTTTGACACGTTTCAAGAAGTGTGTATTGCTAGTGAGTTACATCAACAACTTACCGATTGTAAAGATGTACGTGACTGGAGAAAAATGGGTTTCAATGTTTGGCTACAAGAAGTGGCTCAATTTGCCAAAGATCTGGCACGTCACCATTAAGTTTCCTAAAGTGAAATGGGAACCTAAGTCAAAAAAATGACCTTAGAAACCATCCTGGAAGAAGAAGAACCTGACACAGCAGAGAAATACCACACCGTCGTTGTCGTCCAAATACAATCCCCTGAGGAACACACCCCCTCCTTACCGTCAGAGACATTTCATTCTTCCAAAACAAAGACGAACAGAAGATTGCCACCACCAGTGCCTGGGCCTTCCATTCCTAGGACAGTGTTTTGTTCTTGTTGTACGTTGACTTGTTTGTACAGAACTTTAATTCTTTTAGTGGTAGCCTTAATCTTGTACCTCACCATTTTTGCGGTCTGCATTTTTGTCCTTCATGACTTGTAAAAAAAAAAAAAAAAAATGTTTTTGTTGTTTGTTTTTAAAAAAATAAAAATAAACGTGTATGAAACGTATAAAATGTCTTGGGTCTTTTGTCTTCTTCTCAAAAATCTTCCTATCTCAGTCATGGCTACATCTTCTTCTTCTGCCTCTACCTCTACTTCCTCTGTGGTCAAAGTGATTGACGAAAAGTTAGATCGTCCCAGTTGGGACGCTTTGTATCTGCGCCATCCCTTTAACATGTTGATTGCTGGACCCAGTGGTTCAGGCAAAACCGAATTTGTCAAACGTTTGATCGAACACAAATCTCATTTGTTCGATCGTCCACCTCAATGTATCGTGTGGTGTTAAAAAGAGTGGCAATCGTCTTACACGTTATTGAAAGAAAGTCAAAGAGAAACCATTTCGTTTGTAGAAGGCATCCCTACGCGAAGACGATGGGATCGTGTCTGACGTGAGTCAAACACATCTGGTCATCTTCGACGACATGTTAGGAGAAGACGAAAAAGAAATTAAACTTTGGTTTACACGAAAAGGACACCATCGAAATGCCAGCATCATTTACATTACTCAAAATTTATTTCAACAAAGTAAAGCCCATCGTACCATCAGTCTCAACGCTCATTACGTGGTCTTGTCTAAAAGCCCCAGAGACAAATCTCAAGTGCAAGTGTTAGCCAAACAGTTAGGCACTCCTTGGTTGAATTATGCGTACGACGATGCCACTCAAACACCTCATGCGTATTTACTCATCGACTTAAAACCTACCACGCCCGACTATTTGAGATTTCGTGCCCAATTGTTTCACCATTGGTGCCAAGAAGGAGGTCCCGTCATTTACATGTCCCCTTCAGCCACACTCTGAAGAAAAAAACTATAAAAACATCTACTACGTCATTTCTGTCTCACAGTCTTCGAGATGACTTCCTTTCAATCTCATCCTCCGGCTAAATTGATTCGTGCCATGTATGGCATCAATCGTGAAATAAATGCACAAGTCCGTGCTCATTTGTTAGAAGCTAGTCTTAAAGAAGTGTTACGATGGTTTACTTTGACGGCACGTCAATTGCTGCAAGGCATCATTCACATCCCTCATCAAACTCAACGTTTTTCTCAAAAACATAAAGGGGCGTTGTCACAACTAGCCGATCCTAGAATCGATCCACGGACTAAAAAACAAATCATTTTAACCCCTGGAGGGAGCGGTTCTTTAGGAGGGGTCATGATTCGTTCCCTTTTGAAATGGGATCCTAATGCCCAAGCCAAAAAACCCAAAACACCAAAAAAGAAGAAAAGCCCCAAAAAGAAAGCCACAAAAAAGAAAAGCCCTAAAAAGAAGAAAGCCCCAAAGAAAAAGAAAAGTTCTGCCAAGAAGAAAAAAACACCCACCACTGCAAGGAGCCGAAAGAGAGGTACTGCTACCAGGACGCAAACGTACACCCGCAAGACATCACCACGACAGACCCCAGTGACGAGGTCTCCTTCTCCTTTTGCGTCCACATCATCTTTGTCTTCTTCACCACCCTTCAGGATGATGCCTGCCAAACCAGACTTAAGACCAGTGTTTCCTAATTTGATGCAAAAATGGAAACCCATTTCGAAAGTCACCACTTCGGGACCCTCGACTTCGGCTGATTTGGCCATGGCAGCGGCCGCGGACAAAGTACCGTCTCCTAAAACCAAAGTCCAAGAAAGAACCGGCGTGTTACAAAGTTTAGTGGATTTATCCAAAGAAGAATTGAGACGATTTAGTCCATTGAAAACACCTCAACGTCGAGTGAGGCCTGTCATGAAGATGGTACGCCGTGCGGACAATCAGTGGAGACGTGTTCCAGTATAAAATAGAAGGGTGACCTGCCAAAGACTTCAGACTTACTCCTCACCTCTAAGATGACCCCCAAACGTGCACACCACCACCACCACCAAAAAAAGAAGAAAAGTAAAAATGGACGACTTCCACCTCGTCTGGCGAAACATTGGGACGTCTTGTCTGTCCTGACCAAATCCAATCCTTCCATGCGAAAACAACTCATTCAAACAGCCCCCAAAGAAATCATCGATACCGTGTGTGAATGTTGTTTGAACGTCTCGAAAGGAACGGTACCTTTGTCCAAGATACAGAAACAAAAATTCGGTAAACATCGGAACGTTCTTCGCCAAATGGTGAAAACGAAAATACCTCTCCAGCAAAAGAAAAAAATGTTGGTGCAACGAGGAGGATTTCTACCTATGCTGTTAGGACCGTTGTTAAAAATAGCGGGTCCTTTGTTAGGAACGATTGCTGGACCACTTTTAGGAGGTGTCATGCGATAAAAAAAAAGATAAAAAGGACACCCTTCTCTGGAAAGACCACACATTTTTGTACCTTTGGATGAAATGGAAGGACGAAAACTGACTTTAGTGCCTTACAAACGATGGATGGAATTTCATCGTTGGAACGAACAACGGATACCTCATTTACCACCCAATCCTAATCTCAACGAGATGTCACAGTTACAACAAGAATTACAAACGCTGAGGGAACGAAGTGATTTATCAGAAATAGAAAAATCGCAACGGTACGGTCAACTTTTACAACGTCTGCAACTCTGTCACCAAAAAGCTGTAGACGAAACAGCTCCACCCACTCTGAGAGATTTCAAAACCCTAATGAAAAGTGAACCTAAAGTTACCACCACCACCACTAAAACAGACACCGCCACGGGGATGACCGTAAAAGAAGAAGAAGAAGAAGAGTTACAAACTCCACCTCTTAAACAAATACGAAAGTTAGCCACACCGGGTTGGATAAAAAAGATGATGTCTACCCCATTGCCATCAAAAGTGAAAAAGGAAGAAGTGAAGACAGAAGTTCAAACAACATCCTCCTTTACACCAGTGGCTCGTCGGACACGTAAAGCATTGCAATCCAAAAAGATACCCCACAAAGAAAAGAGCATTGGTACTTGGTTGACTTATTCTTGAGGAGTCAAACCATGGAGAAACTTTTAGCTACCATTTATTACAATCCTGGCCATGCTGCTGGTTACGGAGGAGTTCAAAAATTATATCGAGCTGCTAAAAGTAAATTGAAAAGTGTACGTTTGCCAGAAGTACGACGATGGTTACAAGAACAATCGACGTACACGTTACACAAACCCATTCGACGCAAATTTTCTAGATGTCCACCCAAGTGGAAGGCATCGATCATCAATGGCAGCCGATTTAGCCGACGTCTCTCATTTGGCAACCTGATAATCGTGGTCACAAATATCTGTTTTGTGTCATTGACGTGATTTCCAAAATTTGCTTGGGTCGTGCCTTTGACATCTAAAAGCAGTACCGAATTGGTACGTGCCTTAAAATTGGTCTTGAAACAAAGTGGTCGTCACCCTTTACGATGGCCAAATGACAAAGGCACCAAATTTCTAAACCAAGCTTTTCAAAAAGAATTGAAACAAAGACAGATTCATGTTTTTACCACCGAAAATCCTGAAACCAAAGCCAGTATCGTGGAACGATTTCAAAGAACTTTGAAAGAACGCATGTGGAAATATTTTACACATCAACACACTCTCAAGTACATCGACGTGTTACCTCGTTTGGTCAAAGCGTACAATCAATCGTACCATCGAAGCATCGGATGTGCCCCCCGAAGAGGTCAGCCCTGAAAACGAAGTGACCGTGTTTGGTCGATTGGTTTGGTACACCCCAGAGGAGACCACCTCAGAAGAAACCCTTGCTGGAGTTGAAGACGGGAGATTGGGTTCGCATCGGAAAAACCAAACGCACTTTTGACAAAGGTTATTTACCCAACTGGACTACCGAATTGTTTCGTGTCACTACACCCGTGCGTGGACGTAATCCTCCCGTCTATAAATTGGAAGACATGCACGGTGAAGTACTCAAAGGAACATTTTACTTGCCTGAGTTACAACGAGTGACTAAAAAAGAAGACGCCTTGTACGACATCGAAAGCATTCTCGAACAAAGAACACGCAAAGTAGGCAAACGTCGAGTAGAAGAAGTCAAAGTACGTTGGAAAGGATATCCTCCTAGTTTTGATTCTTGGATTGCTGCTTCCCAAGTCGTCGACTATAAAAAGAAAAAGAAGAAGTAACCCAACATGCCATTCAACACAACCACGACTTCGACTCCTTCGCAGAGTTCTTCTCTTCAAAAATTACAAAAACAACCGCTCTGGGTGTGGTGCGGAGAACGTGTGCCTAAAAATCAAATCGTCTTTTTCTGCCAAATTTTTGTAGTGTATTGTGTCATCGGAGCTGCTATTGTCAATTTGAGTTTGCAACAAGGAGACAAACAATTGTGGACCATTTTACTCAAGCAGTTGCATCGGTTATCTTCTACCTAGTCCCTCTTTGAAATTTACGACGACGACGGACAACAGTCACCACAACAACGGTAGTACGACCAACGCCAGTCCACCACCTTCTTCCAGTCACCATAATAGCAGTCCTCTTTAGAACCCTTTGAACATCCTTTGAACTCGAGTGACTCCTTGGACGCCAAAACCACTTTGGACCTACTATGAATGACCAATTTTATTTAACTTTACCCAGTGACAGTTCCATGGATGTGTTTCCCCAACAACAAATTATGTTGTTTCACGGCCAAATTATCTCAGGCCATCCCATTGGATCACGACGCTCATTAGGAAGTGGCTTTGGTAGAAATCATTCATCCTACGCAAATCAAGAATGTGTCTGGAAATCAAACCGTTTTTGACGTAGCAATCTATAACGAAAAAGTGCAAAAGGAGTTGGACGCCAATGATCCTGAAATTGGGAAAAAAAATAGGTACACAAAAAGGGCAATCCTCCCTACTCGACCTATCGCATGAGAATTCCTGAAGGGTATTATTTTAGTGCTCAACATTTGGTGGAGACGATTGCGGCCGTCTTCGAAGCCCAATTTGGCAAAGCCTTGGAAAAAAACCAAAAATGGGTAGAGATCAAATACCATCCTGTGGCACGCCGTTTCGTCTTGCAATTTTTGAAAGGGCATGGGAAGAAACCATTCGACGACAAATTTGACAAAGAAAACTTTCAGATTCACGAAAGAAAATTCATGACCCTCACTTTTTCTTCTGGGTTGTTTGAAATTTTGGGTGGAAATAAAAGCTATCATGTGATCGAACAATCCACACCAACACAGATTTCGGAGAGGCTTTTCGCACCCCTATCGAATTGAACGTTGGACTGAATTTAATGTTTGTGTACTCCGATGTGGTGGGAGTACAACGTGGTGGCCACACAGCCGCTCCCTTACTGAGAGTCATTCCTTTCAAAGTGGATACTGCTGCTGGTGCGTACGAAGAAGGTGGAAACACGTTTCACGTTCACCGTGAATTTGTACATCCTCATTATCTTCCAGTCAGTAAATCGTATTTGACAGTGTCAACATTAGTATAAAAGAAGATTTGGGACAAGATGTGCCATTCATTGACAAAGGAAAAGTCACGGTGAAACTACATTTTCGAAAAAAGTTCTCTAGCGAATTGTAACTGGCCCAAACAAAAAAATGTATCCAGTTGTACCGAGGAGTGGCTCCACAACGAGGACATGGTTTAGGAGATATGTTAAAATCGGGCTTTTCGAACGGTAGCCCCTATTTGAAACCCATGGTGACTCGAGGATTCCATGCCTTAAAAGATGCCGCTTTGACGCAAGGAAAAGAATTTTTGCAAAACGTCCTCAATGACAAACAAAATCCTAAAGAAGCCTTTATGAGAGCAGGCAAAAATGTGTTGATGAACACTGGCAAAGATCTTTTAGGTCTCCGAGAGAATCCTATAAATTCGCTTCACGCTTCAGGCCCTGGCAATACTTCTTCCTCCACTTCACAGCAAGGACAAGGCAGAAAGAGACGACGTCGAAATCCCTTCAGAGTTCACAAAAAAACACACGGTGGTTCAAAAAAGAATAAGAAAAGAAGAACAGTCAGAGAATTAGACGTGTTTGATTACTAAAACCTTTGAAAAAATGATGCACCGAGATTCTTGCGAATGTACCAAGTCAGAACTGGATATGTTTGCCATGCCTCCCACCATGATGACGATGCAAGAATCCCAATGGGTGGAATTTCATCCTGTATCGTCTTTGACGGATTCAGCTCCTATCGAATTTGAAATCAAAGGACAAACCGAAGATTACATCGATCTGAATAACAGCTACTTGTACTTGAAACTCAATGTGGCCGAAACGAAGGATGATGCCCCTCCAGATGCCGATGACCTAGTGGCACCCGTCAATAATTTCATGCATTCCTTGTTCAGCGGAGTTGAATTTGTACTTGAATAACAAACTGGTCAGCAGCAGTTTGGATACTTACCCTTACCGTGCTTACTTGGAAAATCTCTTGACGTACGGAAAAGAAGCCAAGAACACTCATCTGGATGCTTCGGTGGTCTGAAAATCCTGACACCGCTGGGAAACGAGAAAGGAGGCCACCCCTCCCTAATACAAAGATTGTTGATATCTTCAACGACACACTTGCGACTGTACCGGCAAAGGTTACGAAGGTCTGGTGACGAACTAACTGAAAAATATAACTCCAGAAACCCCGTACAATGTGGGATTTAATGCCCGTCGAGAGAAAATCAGAGGGCAAAGTTTAGAACTGATGGATCGTTTGCATTTGGACATGTGGTTGCAAGACAAGTATTGTTGAACGGAGTAGATGTACGCCTGAGGCTGAATCGCAGTGGTACCGCTTTCCATTTGATGGTCGCTGGTGACGCCCACCTGTGGAAAACTTTCATCCAAGAAGCCAGACATTACGTGCAACGTGTAGAAGTCTTACCTAAAGTAGCCAACGACATCAGTCAAACCTTGAGCAGAACCACTGCCAAGTATCCTGTGCGACGCGTAGAAGTGAAAACCTTTACCGTTGGCACTGGAGCCCAATCCAAAGTCGAAGATCACGTCTTCCAAGGACAGCTGCCCAAACGTTTGCTGATTGGCATCGTCAAAAATTCAGCCTTCAATGGATCCCACAAAGAAAATCCGTTTCAACTTCAAGCACTTTGACGTCAAAAAGATAGAAGTCAGTCGAGATAGCAAAGGCATTGTGTACCAGACCTTTTGAACCTGACTTTAACCCAGAAAAATTACTTGCGATCTTACTTGAGCCTGTTTGAAGCCACAGGACAGTTAGGCACCTAACACCAGCCACGGCATTTCGTACCAGGATTATGCAGGAAGGTATGCCTTGTGTCGTTTTTGATTTCACTCCTGACCAAGGCAGCGACGAAGGACATTTCCACCCTATAAAACCAGGGCCCCACTTCGTGTGGAACTTCAGTTTGCAAATCCTCTACCCGAGACAGTGAACGTCCGTCTTGTATGCAGAATTTGATAATACTCTAGAGATCAACAGTTTGAGAGAAGTGATTCTAGACTATAGAAGAAAAGAAAAAAAAGATGCAGCACGTAGAAGAAGAACCTATGGAGATAGATGAGGGATTTTGTGAAGTTCAGCAGTCACAAACTACCACGGATGATGATGATGACGAAGTGATTCATTCAGAACCTAAAAAAGAAGAAGAAAACAATCCTGTTCCCAGTTTACTGAATTTATGGCCCTGTCGATGGCCTGAACAAGAAAAACAATTTAGTCTCCTGTTATGCTAAGGAATGACTGAAAGAATTAACAGCTTGACCCGAGGAACATTGTCATGTATGTCAAATTGATCATCCCAGCCATAAACAACACGACAAATGTTTGATGATGACAGGCGAAGAAAATTGGACGAATATTTGGAAGAGGCTTGGTCCTCAGATCTCGGAGAAAAGGGTGTTGAGACAATGGTATAAAGACTTGCAGGATTCTTCTTCACCTCCACTCACTCCTCTGGAGATTCCAACGCATCGTAGCTCTCATTGAACAGAGTACAAGAAACTATCCGCCGTGAGTATTCGTGGAATTACTTGACAGATATATTCAAGCATAAAGTCCAAGTGTGAATTGATGACTCATTATTTCCTGTGAAAAAATGGATACCAGGGAACTGTCATTACCTGTTGACTTCGCAGTTCCTACACTTCTTCTTGGAATCCTGTGGTGTGTGCTAAAGATGAACTACCTCATCGCAAACCTAAAGACGTTCATGCCTATGTCATCAATACCGACGACAGTCATCTATCTACCAGGAACCCATTGGGTAGCCGTGTACTTTCCCAACGATCACAATGGTGGTGTGGAATTTTTTGATTCTTTATGGATTACCTCCTTTGGAAGACGACATCATAGAGTTTATGAGAAGAAATGCCATCTCTACTCGATTCAATAATGCCCGATTACAAGGATCGGATTCCATGGTGTGTGGACAATATTGTGTACATTTTCTTCATCAACGCAGTCTCGGATATTCCTTAGAACATTTAGTGACTTGTTTTGATAGAGACTATGCTCGAAACGATGCTAAAGTAGAACGATGGTTTTGTGAACGTTATGGTTATCTCTTGTCTTTAGCTCAGAAAACGTAGTGTGCATCAGAATGATGTAGATGTAGAAAAGTGGAAGTTTAGTTTACCTTCCCAACGTTGTCAACCCTGTAAATATGTTCCTGTTTAATATCTTGTTGGTTGTTAGTTTTGAAATTTTTATGTTAGAGAAGCTTCTCTTGTTCATTAAAAAATGTTGATTTTTTGAAAATAAAAATGGTGTTGTGTTGGTTTTTTTTATTGAATTTGAACAAATATTATGTTCTATCTCTCTTTCTATCGATCTGAAGTCACCCCCTCTATCCATTTTCTCACTCTCAATCTGAACCCCATGTTTTCCATCACGTCCGCGCTTCAAGCATATAAAGCGGTGCGTTGGCCAGTGTAGTCACTCTCGTTGACTCGTCAAGATCTCAACAACACTTCAAGAAGATGGCAACAAGCCAAGATAAGCAAACTGAACGAA